>VDFB02051657.1:0-63628 GCA_007258455.2 Sequoia sempervirens | reverse complement strand
TTTTCTTTTGTATCCTGCTCCTTCATTTTGTTGTTTCCAAGGACAACACTAGCCACCTACTCCATTTTGTTGTTTCTAGGGACAACACAAGCCACCTACTCATCTTTAAGCTCCTTTAACTTCTCCATAAGTATCTTCAATGCTTCAACATTATTCCTAATTTGTAAGATGTTATTTAATTTCCACCAAACTAGACAAGAACAATGCATGCAATCTAGTTACCCTCTTTAGTTTATTTAATGCTTTGTAAGATGTTATTTAATTTCCACCAAACTACATTCACATATTCATGAAAATTGTAAACATGCACACTTCTCAATTAATTGGGTTGCATAGTTCATATTCATAAATTAGAAACATTAAGATTATATTTATAATACATCTTTGCTATTGATAAGAACTTAGTTTATGGAAAGGTAGTTGGGTAGAAGGTCAAATATGAGAATATTTTTTTATCTTTAAGTCAACTCGTGTTTTAATTAACTTTTAATAAGCTATTTAATTAAGATTTATATAAGTATTTTGATGTTAGTTCATATTCATGAATTAGAAAATTTAAGATTGTGGTTATAATACAAGTTCGATAATCATAAGAACTTAGATAATGGAAAGATAGTTGGGTGGAGGGCCAAATATGGGACTTATTTTTAGCTTTAAGTCAAGTTGTGTTTAAATAGACTTTAAATATGCTATTTAATTAAGATTTATATATAAGTATTTTTATGGAATTTTTCTTAATTAAGATATTAGGTTTTAGATCTAATTTATCTAAATTTGGTGCACTATAATAAGTTGCTCACAAAATAATTGCTCCTATAATTACAAAGAATGTCTTCTTATCACATGCCCTAATATGTTTGGAAGACATTATTTAATCCAAATTTGCTAAATCTACTTTGTGTATTTAACATGTCAATACATCAAGAAATTAATAGTGAAAATGTTACATTCAAACTTTGCTTTCATGTTCCTAATATTATTCATGTTTGTTTTAACCTAAATATTAAAAATATAGAATTTGTAACATTCTTTAGTAGTCTATGTAGGGGCTTGGGTTGCAGATTTAACAATTTTTGGCCTTCCCTTCCCAATTTACATAATTGGGTCTTAGATTCATGGAAGCCTCTCATCAAGGGAAAAATCAAGCTCTTTCTCTGTGCCAAGGGATTCTTCATCATGCCTTTTGCCACTTCAAAGGATATGGATTTGGTGTTTGATGGTAGGTTATGGATGTGAGGAGACCACTCTCTCTCGATCAAGCCTTGGATTACCTCCTTCAATCCCCTTTTTGAACCTCTCAATGTTAGACCTATGTGGATTCAACTTTTGAATCTTCCTTTCTAATTCTAGGAAGATTCTAACTATAAAGCTATTAGCAATGTTATTGAAGGTCAAATGTATTGCTTTCTATATGGTCACTCTATGTTTTCTCATATTCTTGTAGACATGTTGGTATCTCCAAGCCTCTTTTGATAGTGAGGATGGGCCTTATACTCAACCACTTTACTATGAGGGTCTCCCCTTCAAATGTAAACGATGCTTTTCCATCAACCGATTGACTTTTGATTGTGCATTCTCCTAATGCAAGGGCACAATGATGTGGTGGAGGGAGCAAATGAAAATCACACTATTCATGCTTCTGACTCTCGGGTTGATGGTTCCTCTCAAGATGATGAGTCTTCTCAGGATGTTGGATCTTCTCTTCCAATTTTGATTTCTCATGCTCTTGTTGCTCCTTTAGCTAATATTGATGAGGCCCATCTACCTTTTTCTTCAGTTGCCTAGTTTATTATTTCGTTGGCTTCAAATCACCTTGCCCCTCTAATGATTGCTTGGCATTCCTCCATTCTTGTTGTACCTATGGATGGGCCCTATGTAGGGGAATCCCCCCTACTTTTTCTAAATATGAGGACTTGAAAGAATATTTTCTCTAGATAATTGATAAAAAGTGAAAGAAAGGTCTTCCCAAATCTATCTCCCAATTTCATAATAGAGTGAAGGCTCTGAGATTGAATAAGGTTGGGTCTGGCATTGGTTAGGTTGGATCCCCAAGTACTCTTTTATTTTATATATTTTGGTTATAGTTGGGTTAGTTTGTGTTTGGCAACTTAACTATAGTTGTGTCATATTCTCATCTAGGAGATCATTGTATGTATCTCTACCCGAAGGCTTACTTTGTAATAGGGTTGGGATCCTTGTTTCCCATATTATCTAATAAAAACATTCTTTAGTAGTCAAAAGAAATGAGTTAGTGATAAAGAACCAAAGCTTTTATAGTGGATAACCACATAACAACTCCCAAGAGACATGCTACATGTTTAAATGTACAAGTTCTTGAATATACAAATTGAATGTACAAATCCTTGTACATATTCTAAGTGGATCACACTCCAAGATGTTTAAATATAAAAGTGTGGTATACTTGAAGGGGAAAGAGATCTGTCACATATTTAAATGCACAATGTTTAATATGTTAATGTTAAATAAATAAATTACCACATCCAATTTAAGTGTTGAACACCTTAAGAGATAAGGCCAAGTGATCCTAGTTGAATTAGGTGAAAGAGAAGATGTCCCTCAATTATAATATCTAAGTTATTTTTTAATTGGGGGTCAAAAAAAGAGTTTTCGAAAGAGTCCCAAACCTTTTACACAAAACATAGTAAGTACAACAATGAAGCCCAAAAGTACAAATCTCATGCAAAAAGAAGCAAACCTCAAGGTTGTAACCTAAAAGCAATCAAACAACAATACACAAGGTAAAACACACACCAACATTGACTAGTGATCAACCTACTTGAGGTGGCTTGAAATTAAATTATAACATCCATGTTGAGAACACCTTGTATGAACAATTTACCAGTTTAAAAAAAAACGTATGGACAATTTACCAATTAAAAAAAAAACATACTTAGACAATTGTGTATGCAAAATATATCACAAGGAAATTATAACTAAAATTAAAATTAAAAATAAATAACTTTTTTTATTATTATTACCCTAGTAAGGCCCAAGAGCCGAGTCCAAAACAGCGAGCCAAATGTTGGTGCAAAGGGGACCACCAAGTCCAAAATTCGATATAGTCTAAAAGCCCAAACTAGAAGCACTATACCAGTATCTACAATCATCCATGAGAACCCATCTAGCAATAAAGAGGATATTCTACTACCCAACAGACAAAGCAAATTCCATAGGCCCCGTTGACCCCACATTAAACTTACAATCACATTTTTCAAAACATTACCTAAAGCAAGAATCTCAATCACCTCATCTGAGTCTTTATCCTCATAGGAGTCTGAGAGAACCAAAACAATGTCAACAAGTAAAACCACGTTCAAGCCTTTAACTACCGTCTCCACTGCCCGTTGTAGACAGATCCAGTGCCTCTTAGCTGCATGCATATGTTTCAAGATACAATTGAAGTTTACCTCCACATGATGGACCTCATCCTCATTGTCATCATGAAGCAAATACAAACCAACCAATGTCGAAAGCATGGAGACACAGTTAAGCATTTGAGAGGTATCAAACACAATCCTCCATCTATGACTATTCTCGAGGTCCAATGGCAAATTAAACATAGCCTCACAGATGCCAACACACAAAGTTCCATCCACGTCTATGGCGGCTCCTAAATCCTCACTATCCATAGCCACAAAGTTTTTAATTTCTCCCTCCATGAATGCCACGAAATTAACCACCATTTCTACCCAAAAACCTTGTGTTTCCTAGGCCTCTTTCTAGTCCCTAGAACCTGCTGTCACCTTCATACTAGAAAACACCCACTACCAGGATAACATGCATTATCCCACAGCCTTAATGACATTTACAAACCACACCACCGACTTTTTGCGAGTGTAGATGCATTAACCAACAATGAATGCCAGTCTTGTCAATGTCCTCGATGCCAAACGGTTTAATGGTATCTACATCCCTCCACGGTGGCAAAACCCATCCTTAAAAATTAAATTATTTTTACTAATTCACTTTTTAAAATATATACCAAACATCAATGAGATCAATTATGTGTTTCACCTATACATTAGGAATGTATACCCTCTTTATTTTCCCAAAATATAACCATAGCCGTGGGCAATTATAATGCTTTATCAGATTGAATTGTAAATAATCAAAACCACCATAAAGTATCGGTATGTGCATTTTGGATCACAATATTTTATTATTTATCAGATGGTTGTTATTTTAATAATACATCACTTACCTAAAATGTTTGCAATGCATGTGGGCAGAACAAGATTCTGTTAAGGTTGAACTTTAAAAGAATGAATTGTGTAGGCGGGTGGAACATAGAGCTTCTTTTATCTTCACGATGGCTTGTATCTCAAGAGTTCACTTTCCTAAGCTAATTAATTAAGATTTTGTTTAGCATTTTTCAAACATTGTTTCTTTATTTTTTTATCTGATACCATTTCAATTCGCACCTCTGATATGTTTGGGATACAATAATGGTACTTTTTCTTAAATAGTTTCTAAAAAAATTGGAAAATTATTGATTTAGAATCTTCGATAAAACATCTGCGTAGAAGAAATTGCTTAAGGAAAACGAAAAAAAATTGTTTCTGATTTTAGAGCTGCTGGAAAGGCATTCTAATTGAACCTTAAAATGGATGTGGGTTGAAAGAAAATATGGTTGTTGCAAAGTCAGCTGATGTTTCAGATGTCGATGCTATTTAAAATTTGTGGGAAAGCAGATACACCCGCATTTGTACGACTTAAACCAAACATTAAACCTTACCAGAAGATGATTAGCACATTGAAACATGCGAAAGAGAATGGAATGGAACTGGTTGTTGTACTCAGCAACGAGGAGAGCAAGTTAAAGAAAACCTACAGGAACATTTTGCAATAATTAAGAATGTCGTTGTAATAAGCATTTTGTGTACTTGGGAGGGTTTACAAACAACGAAAGAGTCTACGTAATGACTGTTCCCAATGAAAACTGGAGGAATACTTACACACGAGTAACATGAGCCGTACAAGTAACTACGCTTATGACAAAGCAAATGAAATTGTATCTCTTTAAGCTCAGGCTGTAGAGGAAGTCAGAATTGCTGCACATCAACATTAAAGTTTACAAACAACGAAAGAGCCTACGTAATGACTGTCCCCAATGAAAACTGGAGGAATACTTACACACGAGTAACATGAGCCGTACAAGAAACTACGCTTATGACAAAGCAAATGAAATTGTGTCTCTTTAAGCGCAGGCTGTAGAGGAAGTCAGAATTGCTGCACATCAACATTAAATTGAGATGTTGAAAATACAAGCAGAAGATGAGCGAAATACATAGGAAAATAGACCTCAAACTAAAAAGCAGGGAGGAAAGAGGATTTTATTCAGGGCTTGAAAGCAGAATTGGAAACCATGATAAAGATTAGTCAGCAACATCTGCAAAAATTAGGGTTGCAAAAGAGTAAGGTTGAATCAGAATTGCAGAACAAAGAAATGAGATGGAAGAACGATTAATTAAATGGCAGTAGTAGATAGAATTGTCATCCGGGCTTTGAATGAAGAAGAGGAAATCATGAAAAATACTTACCAGAGAACTGGAATTAGAAGGATTTGCAACTGTAAAAGGTATCCAGAGTACTTAGAAAAGGAAGTTGAATCAGAGTTGTAAAGGAAAATGAAGAAAACAGAAGATCACAAAAAAGGAGTGGGGCAAGATTGCTCTTCAGGCTCTGAAAACAGAATTGGAAATGATGGGAAAAAAAATAAAGGCATACATATATCTAAGACAATTGGACTTGGAAAAAAGAGACAATAACAGATAAAAGAATCTAGATTACACATAAAAGAAGTTGTATTTCAGTTGCAAATATGCTGCCAACTCCAAGCTTGTCTATGTATTAAATGTTTTTCTTTCCCACTTTGACTTTATTACACTTGACTTACAAAATTTATTTTAGTAACATTGTTCAATGATCCACCATGTATGTGGAGGATTCTAAATATTCATCACTTGCAACACAACCGTCCAATGCCGGATGCCCGATTTCGATATCAGAAGATAAAATTCAACTAACCACCTTTTGGAGGAGAAACTTATTACATTGGATCAACCAATCAGTCTGCCAAATGTCATGTCTTTCACAGCAATCTCTCTCTACAAAATGAGCGTTGAGCTTATTGTTTTACTGTTATCAAGGATTATTAACCATACTAGCATAGGGAACCAAGGACAGCATGAATCCATTGTAACATGACAAGCATATTACTGACAACGGGCCACAACAGTAGGAAATTGATACCAAAAAATGCTTAACTCTATCACCATCATTAAATGATAGGGCTATGAAAGACTTTATTGTCAATCATGCCAAAATCACAATTCATGCTATGGCACCATGAACAAAGAATCACAATGATAATATTTGAATGCAGAAGGCAATAAAGAAGTCATGTCCAACTTAATGGGTCATTTTATAATCACCAAAAGCCACACGCTTATCACTCCATAGTACATCACACTAGTGATGGGACCAGAAAGTGTTTCCTGTAAACATGTAATAACTACTAAGGGGACAATAGTGTCATAGCTACACAATTTTGAATTTGTTTTAAACCTTGGTGGCAAGGGTACAAATTTCCGGGGCAATGTAACGTTAAAGCCTTTGATATATTTATGATTAATTTAAGAAACAAGCCACAAAAGGAACAAAGAATAAACAGATCTAGCTTCTCACAAACAATAAGTGACTTGATCTTATACATGACAAAGCTCCATGTTGTTACTTTTAATATGAATATATAAGAAATATTAGTTCTTCCATCACATAAAACCTAGAGGCAGTAGATAACAGAATTTTTATTTACTTTAAATAATCATTTTCCAACACCGATGACTACTTTTGAAGAGAAATATTAAAACATATATAACAACACGAAACCTGAATGCTCCCTTGAAAGAATATCTCAATTGTAGGAAAAAATGATTCCCTCTTCTACAAGTCAAAGAAATCTCAAAGATTCGAATTGACCTGTGTATGCAAAGAAACCCTCTTAAGCTTGACTTCTGATGCAGAGGCCAATGCATTTTTCCATTTCTTAGACTTTATATTCCAGAAAGTAATCTAAAATGTTAATAAATTTCTAACTACAGCAATCAATAGTTCACTATTATATTTAGTCAGAATGAAACTATGCATTTTCCTGTTCACAAAGATTCGCTGCTTATGTCCCATCAATCCAGCCAAATGTCCAAACACCTACACCAAAAGCCAAAGTACAAATTATAGAATACTCCCAGCTTCCAAAATTACAAAATAAAAGTTGTAACAATCATCCCAGTATGGCTCTAATAGTACACCAATTTTTACATACATCAAACAGTAACCTACCATGAAAAGCCAAAGGCAATAAATTATCCTATAACTCCATGAACAATAATTACTATCATTGACTTCACAAAGCCTTCACATGTGACAGACCCAAGCCTTTCATAGTTGGAACTGTGAACACCGAAATCTGCATACTTCAAACAATGACCACAATTAGTTTAATTAGTCAATTTAAAATAAGCAAACCCAGCATTCCTATGAAATATTCAATCATGTTAAAATATGCAAACTAGATAAATAGAACAAAGACAACTAAATGAAAGAATATGGAAACATGATCAAACCCTATCTCATAGTGGATTGGCGCTACTTTGATGTGGAAAGTAGCCCTTTCCCAATCTTTGATAAGCTCTTGGATGATGGATGAAATGTGGATGATGAGTCATCAAGATGAAAATGCTTGAGATAGTGTATCAAATTGTGTCCCTAAATCAATAGAAGAATCCCCTATTTATAGAATAGATGGATAGAAGAATGAAAGATAGGAGGAATGTGGTATAAAAGACAATCCACGATCTTAGGCATTTTGCACTATCCATTACTTTATGCATTGGAGTTCATCCACAACTCATAGCATCTTCATCCATTTTTATCATAGAATTTCATTATCATAGCAAGGTTATTGGCAATTTTCATTAAGGATAACTCAATCCATCTACAAGCTTATCAAGGGTTGGGAAAGGGCTACTTTCCACATCAAAGTAGCACCAATCCACTATGGGATAGGTTTGAACATACTTCACATGCTTTCAATTAGTCTCTTTAGTATCTTAATGCTTTGTTTGCATTATTTAGTATGATTCAATATCTCATAGAGATGCTAGTTTTACTTGCTTTAAAAAAACTAACAATACTAATATGGTTCATTGTTTGAAGTTTGTGAAATTTAGTGTCTACAGGAACCATAATAGGAAGATCCAAGAAAAAGAAAAAGAAAATTTATGAGGTTCATTCAATTAAGCAAACATCTTCACCTTCTTCACTAATGAGCAAAAGGGGACACGACTTGTCTCTTCACCATGTAAGCAAAAAAAAATGTTAGTAGGATTGTCTAGAGAACATTCCATCTATGACTTTTGTCGAAAGTTGTGGCCACAACCTTTCAAGCTATTGATAATACCATAATAGTCTCTATTGAACACACAAAATACTGAGAGGGAGGAGGGGGCGAGGGGGGAGGAATCGATATTCTATTAAACCATCCAGCTATAAACCATTCAATCATTAAAACATATCTAACTACAATTATAAGTAAAGACATGAAAGAGATCATAATGCCACATGACACATAAACACCAGGATTTTTACGTGGAAAACCCAAAATGGGAAAAACCACGGTGAGGGTTAACTCACAATATAATATATCCGGATATAGAATATTACAATGGCTCACTACAAGGACTCACTGTCCTTGAAGGCCTTTGCACGAATGTAATGTCCCCTTCGTGATGATCGTTTTGGTTGACCGTTGGCCTATTCCGGAGACCCGTAGACTGTGCGGATGGTGAAATTAGGGTTTCCTAGTTTTGAGGTGGTTGTTGCTTGGAGTTTGGGATTCTGATTGTGGATTCTTTCTGGGTTTTCAGAGAGCTTCGCAGTGGTGTGTTCAGTTTGGCATTTCGGGCAACTTTGCGAATTTACTATTTTTAGTAAATTCTATTTTTGGCAGTGGACAGTTTGGGATCAGCTCAGTTGGACCTCTTCTTCAGTTGTTTCAGCTGGCACTTCAATTCTTGGCCTTGGGCGCATTTTTTCTTGGAGAGATAAGTATTTTCATTATAATATTATTATTTTAATATTATACCCCTTGCCTAGCAGTACAACTTTAAGTTGTTTTTAAAAAGGGGAACTTTGAGGGTCAAGGCGTCATGGAGGGATAAGTAATATCTTTTTTAATGTCAAATATTGTGATTAAGAAAGTGGACGCCTATTTGTGAGATTGGATTTTATTTTAAAAGTGAAATATTTCAAAGGAGAAAAGGACGCCATCTTTTGGAGGGAAAAGGTGAATTTGAAATTAGGGTTTGGGCGCTCTCTGGAAGCTTCTAGGTGTTTCTCTCTTGTCTATTTAATCAGGCCTCAGCTCTTCATTTGGTATCTCTTGTCTATTACACCGTTATGCTGCTGGATTGTATTCAGGCACTCGCTTCGAGGAAAGCACACCTCCTAGCATTGGCTCATCTTCTTGCTTGAAAGATAGCAACTAGTTGAGAGGTTAGCATGTATTAGGATTATATTGCATTTTCAGTTGAGTAATTGCTTTTGGAGTTCTAGTTTGCATTTTTCTATCATATTTCTGATGTTGCTGAATATCACTGAAGAATGTAAGTTTCACTCATAGCTCATGGAATAAAATTGCTATCATTCTGGGTACTGTGTCAATTGATTTGTCAATGAAGGGCGACCATTCTAGCACATTATCAGATTTTATTAGTGACTGTATGATTTTATAGAGAAAATTCGCCCTTGCAGCTGGGCCGTACCATCTTGAAGTGTCATTGAAATCTGTGCAAAATAATTAAGGCTCGTTTGGGGTGGTTTTGGGGTTGCATCTTAGTCGCCATCATCAATAGAGTAATCTGCATTCAATATCTCATCAATAGGTTGAGTTTGGAGCTAGCTACGTGCATTTTAATGAGTTTTCATGCTGCTGTTCTGTATCAATTCTGTCAAAAACAGTCATATCAGATTTGAGATAGTTCATTAGATGTGTGAGGAGTTGATATTCAGTGAGTTTGGGAGTGTGAAAGAGAGTTCTAAATTTGTTATAGTTTGAAAGGATTCTAATCTTATGATATTGACAGGCTCTCTAAATTATTGTAAGCTGAACAGTAGTACTGTCAGCAATTCTCTCCTCTCATTTTGTATTTACTTGTACTGCCCACTGAATAAGTGGAAGAGGCTGGCTTGCCGCCTTTTACTTTCTTGCATTGTAATTTCCTAAGTCTCCGCCATATGGTCGCCTCCTATCCTTCACGGATTGAGTAGCACATACTTGGTGTTGAGCTGTTTTTCAGATTGCATTAGATAGGGATCCTCTGACCGAATGCTCGTCGTTCACCGGCGCATCTCGTGGTTAGAGTTCTTATTCAGTATTTTCCTTTGAGATCCTCTGACCAATGCTCACACCTCAAGGGATCTGGTGTACATTCAGTTAGAGTTAGTTCGCATCGTTTGGTTTATGCTAGCGGTGCATGTTGCATTGTAATCATTTCAGAAAAAATCAAAAAAATTGGTCCGGTTCATTACTTCAGTAATTTACAAAATAGAGTATGGCAACACTGCTAGGAAGAGAACTGATATAGAATGCACCTTCCTTGTGCTAGAGTTCAGTTCCAATGAAGCATTGAATACAAAACACATCTCTATATAGTGTACTTAACAATTTTGTCTGTTCACACATACAATTTCGCACATTCACACCATACAACAACCCATACATGATCTCTCTAACTACGACCACATCATCATTCCTCTCTATTGCGCATCTTCATCTCTTTTCTTCAAAATGTCTTACATATATATACCATATACATTCACAGACACTAATTGTTAGTTTTAAGATCAGAAATTAAATAAGCAGATATAGAACAATTTAAACAATTTGACACAGCATTACCCTAGGAAAACCCTCCAACTTGAGGGATAAAAACCTAGCAACAATATATCTCTTATATATTGAATAATGAAAGCAATTCACTTTTACAATGAGGCCAAATACAAGGCCGAATTAATCAACACCACACTTGATGCAATCTCAAACAATAATATCGAACTTCTTGAATGATATCGATCTCTATAATATTGAACTCCAATATCGAACTCCTGTTGTAGATGAATTCGCACTTGTCTCTTGAACGGAATGAACTAAACAGCACCTCTATTATATACAAATCGATGAGGAGGGCTCCAATAAACGTGTCCCTTCAAGATACAAAGTCGGCCTCAAATGAAGGGGTGTGACTTAACAAAAGATGGCGATCTTTTAGATGATGTCGGCCTTGACAAACTTTCATGCTTGTACCGATGTACCGCTAGATGATTGTGAGAGAGGTGCGGTACCGCGGTATACTGTCATACTGCAGGAGACTTCTTACTACCTAGTGGTAGCGCGGTGTACCGCCATTCCACGAGAGCCTTCTTACTGCTTAGCAGTAGCGCGGTGTACCGCCATTCCGCAAGAGCCTTCTTACTACCCAGCAGTAGCGCGGTGTACCACCATACCGAAAGAGCCTTGTGACTTCCTAGCGGTAGTGCAGTATACCGCCATGCTGCGAGAGCCTGTTGGTTGACTAGTGGTAGTGTAATGTACCACCGTGTAAATAAATAATCTCCAATAAATGAATAGCCAACGGCTATATGAATTTATTGCTTATCGCCATTGGAAGTATGAGGCCCGCAGCTATACATCAACACTCCCTCTTAGCTAGGGAGGAATACTTCCAGATATCCAAGGTCATAGAATCTCTCAACATGACACCCAAACTGGCTACACCCATATGTGGAAAGAGCTCATCACGGAGTCACTCAACGTGATATCGTCCATCATGGCTACTCCCATGTATGGAAAAGAACATGTGCACAAGTGCCCATCACGGAGTCACTCAACGTGATGTCATCATCTCAACATGACATCCACCATGGCTAGTCCTAGAGGGTGGATAAACACAAGTACAAGGAAATCATCACAAAGTCTCTCAACGTGATGTTGTCATGGAGTCACTCAACATGACATCCACCATGGCTACTCCCAGAGGGTGAAACAAGGGCTTTCACCTCAAATTTCTCTATCAAAGAGAAAGATGCATTAACAAGGGCTTACACCTGAAATTTCCCATCTCAGAGAAAAATGCATTAACAAGGGCTTACACCTCAAATTTCTCCATCTCAGAGAAAAATGCATTAACAAGGGCTTTCACCTCAAATTTCTCTATCACGGAGAAAGATGCATTAAAGCAAATCACAAGAGATAACTGAAGCTGAGTCTCCCTCTCAGCAAGGGCTTCATTCTCCACAACTCCAAGCTTGTCTCGAAAATGCACAAACTTCACTCTCGAGAGAGGCTTGGTGAGAATATCAGCTGTTTGCTCATCAGTGCAAATATATCTCAACTGAATAGCTTTCCTCAATACCATATCTTTGATGTAGTGGTATTTGATCTCAACATGTTTTGTTCTGTCATGAAACACAGGGTTGACAGATAGCTTCACACAACATGATTATCACAATAAATAACAGTGGCTCCAATGATTGTCCAAACAATCTTGCAAGGAGCTTCCGAAGCCACACTGCTTCTCGAGCTGCTACACATGCTGCAATATACTCTGCCTTTGCAGTGCTTAGTGTTACTGAAGACTGCTTCCTGCTACACCAAGAAATCATTGCAGACCCCAAACTAAAGCAACATCCAAAGGTGCTCTTCCGATCAGCCACACTCCTTGCCCAATCAGAATCAGAATATCCTTGCAGCTTTAGGTCTACATTGGAAGTATATTTCAAGCCATATCCAACTGTGCCACACAAGTATCTCAAGATATGCTTAGCTGCAACTAGATGAATTTTCCTTGGTTCACACATGAACTGACTAAGTGAACTCACTACATAGCAAATATCTGGTCTAGTATTGACTAGATACATCAACGATCCAATCAACTGCATGCACATAGTGTGATCCACCAGATCTGAACTAGCTACAGACTCACTTAACTTCTTCAAATTGGTTTCCATCGGTGTAGACATGGATTTGCAATCCATCATTCCAAATCTCTTCAAGATGTCTATAGTATACTTCCCTTGAATCAGAGTGATCTCATTGGGTCTCAACCACACTTTCAATTCTAGGAAGTAATGCATATATTCTAGATTCTTCATCTCAAATTCAAAAGCTAACTCCTTGCATTTGATAATGAGATATTATGTTCCTGTAAGAAATAGATCATCAATATAGAGAACCAAGATTAATGCCTCACCATCAACTACCTTTGAAGTAAAGATTTGAATCAGCATCATTCTTGGAGAAGCCCAAGCTCATCAAGTATTGATCAATCCTCTCATACCAAGCATGAGGAGCCTGCTTAAGGCCATACAAATCCTTCTTCAATTTACAAACATGAGACTCCTTCCCATGAATCACAAAGCCATCAGGTTGCTCAATGTAGACCTCTTCTTCAATCACGCCATTAAGGAATGTTGTCTTCACGTCCATCTGATGTAGCTTCCATCCCTTAGCTACTGCAATAGCAATAAAGGTCCTGATGGATGTATAACGAGCAATTGGAGCAAAGATTTCTTCATAATCTATTCCCTCTTTCTGAGAGAATCCTCTAGCCACAAATCTAGCTTTGTACTTTTCAATGCTTCCATCAGCCGCATGCTTGATCTTGAAAAACCATTTAGAAGATACAAATGATTTCCCTTCTAGACTTGGTACAATATCCCAAACATCATTCTTAATGATAGATTGATATTCTTCAGCCATAGCATCTCTCCATACTTGCTGACTTGATGCTTCCTCATTACTGGAAGGCTCAAATTCAATGATATGACTCATTTATGCAAATAGCTTAGAAAATTTTGCGGTCTTTTTCTTTCTCTGAACGTTCCTCTAGGAGCTGCAAACTTTTCTGCCTCCTGCATTGTTTGCTTAGCACATAGAGGTCTCTTTCGACCTATGACAATATCTCTTGGCCCATCAGTTGGTTCCAAAGGCTCAACTAGATCACCATCCTCTTCTGGTTCAGTAGACTCCCTCTGAATCTCAAGAGAATGATCAATGTCCATGTCTTGAGGAGTCTCCCGGTCTTCATTATCTATTTCCATGTATGAACCTTTAGATCTTTTGAATGCAACATCTTCTTCAAAAGTGACATCCCTGTTGATCTTATCTATTTCTGACCTGGAATGTAAATCCTGTAGGCTTTTGAAGATTGACTGTAATCCACAAATATTCCTCTCTTGCCAGATGGTTCTAACTTAGATCTCTTATCTTTAGGTACATGAATATAAATAGGACAACTAAAGATTCTCAAGTGACTAACTTCAAGCTTCACGCTTGTGAAGGCTTCTTCAGGAGTCATACTCTCCAAAATACGATGAGGGCTCCAATTCTTAACATACATTGCAGTTCTAGATGCTTCTGCCCAAAGGAAGGTTTGCAAGTCTTGATCATGGATCATAGCTTTAGTTGCCTCAACAATGGATCTATTCTTCCTTTCTGCAACTCCGTATTGTTGTAGATTGTAAGGAACACAAAACTCCTCTTAATCCCTACCTCAATACAAAAGTTACAGAAGCCTCCAGAGATGTATTCTCCTCTGTTATCAGATCTTAGAACTTTGATCCTCTTCTCGAACAAGTTCTCTACTTGAGCCTTAAATTTTTTGAATTTCTCAAGTACTTCTTTAGATTCCTTAGTCTTTAAGAAATAAATCCAAGTCTTTCTAGAGTAGTCATCAATAAAAATTACGTAATACCAAAAACAACTCAACGATGCAACAAACATTGGACCACACAAATCATAATGAATAAGATCTAGAATACATTTTGATCTACTTTCACTACTATGAAAAGGACCTTTAGTATTCTTATCCAATGTGCATCCTCAGCAAGTACCATCATGCTCTTGACTGAGTTTTGGAAGGCCAGTGACCATTTTCTCCATGGATGGGAGAGCTCTGAAATGGAGATGAGCAACTCTTCTATGCCAAAGCTCACTTGAAATGGTGGAATCATGCAACAATGCCTGCATTGGATGCATGGAAATTCTATAAAGACTCTCTTGCCGAATTCCAATCACTCAGGTTGTCTTGATGCTAGAGTTCTTCAGCCAAGCAAGAACTTTTCCTTCAGGAAATGCAACTTGATATCCTTTGTCCCCCAAAGCTGAAATTGATACAAGGTTCCTCTTGATACCTAGTATGAACAACACATCGCTCAATGAAGAGAGATGTCGGAATCTAGGTGAAGAGAGGAGGCTCCAACACCTTACACTGAATAGCTTGCATCATCTCCAATTATTACTTGAATATTGGTATCTCTCTCCACCAAATCTGAAAGATGCTTTCTAAATCTGGTAATGTGTCGAGAAGCACCACTATCAATCAACCATGTGCTGCTGTTGGTTGGAACATTGCTTGATAGGGCTGAGATAAATAGAAATCCACTTGAATTATCTCTTGAGCTGACTTCAACTTGGATATAATAGGCACAAAGTGATCCTTCACAGAATCAATCAATATCTTCTTGGCCTTTATGCCATTTTTCCTCCATTGTGTCTGCTTAGTCTCATTGGAAGGTTTGGGTACATCTTTCTCCACGAACTTGAGAATGTCATTTTCTTCCAATGCAATGACAACTCTAAACGTCCAAGAGATGAAGTTAGAGGCACCATCGAGTCTATCTTCAACCTTGAGACCGTTCACCATTTTCGTAGTTAAGATAAGACACACAAAGATGAGAATAATGGAGAAAGATAGTGCTGCTTATATAAATCTGATCACGATCTTGCTTAAACCCGCTCTGATACCATGTTAGTTTTAAGATCAGAAATTAAATAAGCAGATATAGAACAATTTAAACAATTTGATACAACATATACCCTAGGAAAACCCTCCAACTTGAGGGAGAAAAACCCAGCAACAATATATCTCTTATATATTGAATAATGAAAGCAATTCGCTTTTACAATGAGGACAAATACAAGGTCGAATCAATCAGCACCACACTTGATGCAATCTCAAACAATAATATCGAACTTCTTGAATGATATCAATCTCTATAATATTGAACTCCAATATTGAACTCCTATTGTAGATGAATTCGCACTTGCCTCTTGAATTGAATGAACTGAACAACACCTCTATTATATACAAACCAATGTGGAGGTCTCCAATAAACGCGTCCCTTCAAGATACAAAGTCAGCCTCAAATGAAGGGGTGTGACTTAACAAAAGATGGCGATCTTTTAGATGATGTCGGCCTTGACAAACTTTCATGCTTGTACTACTATACCACTGGATGATTGTGAGAGGTGGGGTAGCGTAGTATACCGCCATACCATGAGAGACTTCTTACTACCTGGCGATAGCACGGTGTACCGCCATACCGCAAGAGCCTTCTTATTGTCTACCAGTAGCACGGTGTACCACCATACCGTGAGAGCCTTGTTACTGCCTAGCAATAGTGCAGTGTACCGCCATACCGCGAGAGCCTTGTGACTTACTGGCGGTAGTGCGGTATACCGCCATGCCGCGGGAGCCTGTTGGTTGACTAGCGGTAGTGCGGTGTACCACCATGTAAATAAATCATCTCCAATAAATGAATAGCCAACGGCTATATGAATTTATTGCTTATCGCTGTTGGAAGTATGAGGCCCGCGGCTATACATCAACACTAATTAGGTCGGCCTAATTAGAGTGGCCCTATTTCAAATCATAACTAACTATGTCGGCTTTATCCTCAAAACATATTCATCTTCGCACCCCACACAAGCGTGTACTATGTGATATCGGTCGACATGGACCTAAGATAGATCCTTTTAGTGTTCGCAACGCATATTTAATCTTAACACATTCATAATTAGGTCGGCCAAAGTTAGACCTAAAACATCAAAGACTTCAAACATATATGCAATTTGCCAAACATGTAACCCCAAAGCTTGTTAACACATCGAATTCTCTTTAAGACGACATCGAATAACTTATCTTCAACTTCGCAAGACAAATCAATTAATCATGAGAAAATGTGGAATCTCCCACATCAATGCGCTATACAAAAACTTACTTTACTCCTCAAAACAGCACACTGTTCTTCATATCTTATGTATGCGTTCGCATATCATCACAAAACTTTGAGGTAAGATGAATCTCACAGTCACGAATCTATGTGCAAAATCCTATAGTGATATCTTTCTTTGTGGTAGGATCTAGACCAAAAAGAACCAACGCATTGAACCAGTATATTGTGTACCAACCTACTGCTAACTATACCTTTCCAACCATATAACCAAGCCAACCGAAATCTTGTCCATAGATGCAAATGATGTAAAAATAGAACATATTATCAGCTTCTAAACGAATCTTACAAGATGAGATGATTTGGACCAAAATACCAGATCAACAAACTTTCACAGCTCGAACCTCTATTACCGGAGCAACTATTGATCTATACAAGTAATGTAAGGTAGGCAGATGTTAATGTTGACATCAATGACAATCTTCCAATTTCCAACAATCTCCTAGATGTTAATGTTGGCATCAATGACAATCTTCCAATTTCCAACAATCTCTTCCCTAGAAGGACTAGTTTCTTTTGTTGATCATTTAAATTATGGGACTTAAAAAAAATTAAGTCTTTTTTGTCTTGTATTTTGGTTCTTATGATGTCCCATAGCCATCCAGGGGGGCACCAATGCAAGAAAAAAAGGGCATCTGCATTTTTTTGGAAAATAAAAATGTAAAGAGGGTTGGAACATACTATCCCTGTCTCGCCATCACCGAAACATCCCAAATGTACAAAACAAGCCATGGTATGAAATCAGGGGGTCAACGGGGCAAAGATTTGTATGAAATTTATTTTAAGAGATACAATTATTTCTTCTTCTACTAGTTATTTTCTCTAAGTGGGCAATCACAATTTACTTTAAATTTTTTAAATGAGTATGAATGTTAATTTAGGCCTATTTTAATATTTATATGCAAGTTTCAAAGATAAATTACATGACATTGTTCACAGCATAAATTCTTTTTAATAATCCATAACATTTATGCAATATTGCTTCTTCTAGATAAATAAGGGAAATGGTGCATTTCATTTCATCATTTTAACTCCCATTGTTCAGTGTTAAATCTAATAATCCATTTTAAGTTTTAATTTTTTTTATATTTGAAATTTTGAGGCCTTCAAAGATTGAAACCTTGCTTTTAGGTCTCTAATAAAATCTCTAAAAACAATAAACTAGTACTAGTTTCTATTTAACACTCAAAAAATCATTCTTCAAGCAATTTAAATCCAATAGAATAGATTAAATTTAGATTCTCTGTAGTTTTTAGACTACCTGCACAAAATTTTCCTAAAATGAGAGGATTTCAAATCCCTTAGTGTCGAAGGCAATTTCTATTGGGTTGACAATAACTTCTGTTGGAAATGAAGGCGTTGGGGCTTGAATTGCTTCAAATGGTAATCAACAAATCTAATGGGGCATAGTATTAAAGATTTGTACTAAATTCCCTAGTCATGTAACACACTAAATGTTGCTGCCCCCTGAGACCTTTGTATAAAGCAAAGTGAAAATGTGTAAGACGATTGCTTCCCTTGTAATCTACAAGGTCTTCCCTGACTCCTAGACATCTAAACGAGGAAGAAGAAATTCCAAATTATGATGCAAAGACTCATAGTGATGCACATTCTTTCAAAAAGATTAATATTGGTATGTACAATAGGAATATCTTTTTTCCACCCTGTACCACTAGAAAGACAATGGCTAATTCTTAGTGCTACATCAGCATTCTTTTTCCTGTTAGAGGATGCCCCCCCCTATTGCCACACAATGGTTGATGCAATTACCATTGAAGGTCCCTCCCTATTACCACACAATGCTTGATAACATAGAAGCAAATATTATTCTCAGGAATTTCTTGGCATCCGAAAAGATATTCTCAAATGCTTGGGATATTATCAGACAAAAATGTGGCAAATTTCAGGAACTAATTCTCCTGTCTGTAAATTTGAAGAAAATAATCTATACACGAGATGTTAACTACAGCTGACAACAGTCTCCCTAACTTCTTCAAATACCTCCTAAGTTTACAACAGTGGCAACAATCACACCTGGCATTTAAGAACAGCAATGTCCTGGCTCAACAATGTTTCATATTAATCATTTTGATCACCAATATTTCCTGTAATGTTTGCAGCAATATTGATGCCCATATTAATTGATCACAGTACTTATAAGGATGCTACTGAACACCGTACTGATCAAGAACATACAGGTCACAATAATGACAAAATGCTACTAATCAGTGATCATAAGAAGATTACTATTCACAAAAGGATAGTTGAGTCAGAAGGCAATAATGATAACAACAATCTCAACAGGTACAACATTATTAAAAGCCGATATGTAACAATGAAAATTCCCAAAAAATTACCCCAACAATACAACTATTTTACAAATGAAATAATAACGGCAATATCCACTGATAAGTAGAAGTGACAGCACTAGCATCTGCGATGCAATAATAATGACAAGTCAAAGGATAGCATAATCATTTGACAGTTTTGTCTAGTAACAACTATGCTCACAAATCATAAATAATGACAGCAGAGTTTGCTGTTATCAAAGGCAACAGTGATAATCACTAATCATAATAGTGACAGTCATGTTCTACATTCACAAGGTTTTCAAACTCAATTAAACCAAGTGTCTTCACAACTGTAAATAGCTACATTCATTATTTAAATAATGACAACAATAATTGTTGTTGTCCCTCGGCAACAAATCTAACCGTTATTCAATAATGGCAGCCAGAAATCTTAACAGCTACTTACACTGTTCAAGGTTTATAACCTATTTATAAAAGTTCTAGAGTAGAATGATCAAAAAAATGCAGTTCTGATGCTTATATAGATAAAATGCTAATTTTCTGTGATATTACCAATAACGTATTACCAATAATTTTGAAATATATTGGTGAAAATTTTGTATAAAGTTACAATATTTTGAAAAACTCACAACATTTTCAAGAAAATGTTAGGAACCTTGCCAAGAAAAGAGATGTCGGTATATATCATAATATTTTAAAGATATCTCCTTCTATACTTGAAGTTGATATTATTTCCACTGCAAATCCCAACTTTAAAGGCCCTTCATATGAAAGCCTCAAGATTGATATGCCAAGAGAAGTAGTGCAAGATGTGAGTGGTATACTGGATAAGTAACGTAAATAGTGGGCAAGAATAGGTTGTATCATAATATTTTATGCATAGGGCAAGAGGAGAAACTATACCTTGATTAATTTCCTTATGGTATCAAACTACAACAGTCTTTCCTAAAATATGTAGACACATTTAACAAAATAAAATCAGTATAAACATTTTTTGCTTTGTTGGAGATGGTTATGAATGAGATTGGGCCATAATATGTGGCATAAAGTGTATGGCTATAGGAAGACTTCTAATGGAGATCTTCTATATAGTGGGAAAGAATAGGTTGTACCATAATATATTATGCATAGGAAAAGAGGAGAAATTATACCTTGATCAATTTCCTTATGGTATCAGACTACAACAGTCTTTCCTAAATCTGTGAACACATCTAACAAAATAAAATCAGTACAAACATTTTTTGCTTTGATTGAGATGGTTGTGAATGACCTTGGACCATAATATGTGGCACAAATTGTATGGCTACTGGAAGACTTCTAATGGAGATGTTCCATATATAGTGGGCAAGAATAGGTTGTACCATAACATCTTACATATAGGCAAATAGGAGAAACTAACCTTGATTAATTTCCTTATGGTATCACTTTACAACAACTATAACACAATCTTTCCTAAAATCTTTTGACATATCTAACAAAATAAAATCAGTACAAACATTTTTTGCTTTGTTCGAGAAGGTTATGAATCAGCTTGCGCCATAATATGTGGTACAAATTGGCTTTGAATGGAGAGGTTCGATAATAGTGAGCTGAATAGGTTGTACCATAATATCTTATGCATAGACAAATATGAGAAACTGTATCTTGATTAATTTCCTTATGACACTACAATACAATCCTTCCTAAAATATGTGGACGCATCTAAAAAAATATAATCAGTACAAATATATTTTGCTTTGTTTGAAAAGGTTGTGAATGAGTTTGGGCCGTAATATGTGGTACAAATTGCACAGCTATGGAAAAACTTTTATTGGACAGGTTCTATGCCTTGTTTTGGAGCTCATTGTCTTAGTTTAAATCTAGAAGATTTGGCAAACTTTATTTGGTTTAGTTTGATGTAAAAAATGAAAGATCTGTCACCAAAATCCAGCTTTGAAAATCCCACATGACCTAAACACTCCACATCTTGTGTTTTATGAATCCTTTTTAAGTTATGATAGCTACACAGAAGATTGAGCAAATTTCAAATCCATCATTAGGTTGTTGAGAACATTTTATTGGGGAAAATGTTTCCATGGATTATCATTAGAAGCCCATGAATAGGGCAAAGGAAGCAATAAGATCCAAATTAGAGAAGGATGAATCCAAGTAAATGTCTTTATGGGAGATCATTGAAGTAAGATGGGACTGACATGCATTATCACCTCCATTTCACTAGATACTAATCAAATCCAGCTTTCTTTGATAATGGAAGATTCAAGAACAACACAAAGTTGATAGAGAGCTTATTCAAATGCATTGTGAGATTCTCTCCTAATTCAGAGAAACAAAAAAATAGTCTTAGGGTAGTTGCAAATATACCATTTTAAATATACTCGATTGAAAAAAGACTTTGAATCAAAGAACTAGTTTAGTAATTTACAATCAGATTTAACCTTTTCATTTATTGATTTTTCTATCTAATTTAAATGCCATTCAACTAAAATTCAAATTAATAAACATACATTTTGCAGACCAAAAAATATTAGGGTGATGATAATATTTATTTGGCAAGGAAACTAAATTGAGTCAGGGGATTGTTCTTCCACTTGGGGGTAGTTCTTGCAGAATGATACAAAACATACAATTTGCCTAAGCCCAAAACAAATGAATGGCTTGGTGTCCATGCACCACAACCTTCACTTCGCCTTAAAGACAATTTGAGGTTTGAATTTACTAATTTAGTAAGTTTTGACTAGTAACTTAGTCAAATTGGGAATTTGTAGCAATTAGATCGAATTTATTACATACAAACTTATACTTCCATAATATCAAGAAATGTTAAAGAGGATCAACAAAAAGATATTGGAGGAATTGATCCAGAATCAGAAAGAATCTTTTAAGCAGAATTGGACATCTTGGATGAGAAAATAGAATGCAAGAAAACCAAGATCCAAGAGCTTCAACTTCACATTCTTAGCTTCATTGCCTCCTTGTTTTGTTCTATTTGTAAATTGTAATTGTCTCATTGGATCTAGACTCAAAAAAATTTGTTTTAAAATAATTTATTGGAAACATGGAAGATATAAATTTTTTATGTATTATATTTATTTTTTGTCTTTATGAACTACACTTGGTCCACATGAATTAACAAAATCAGTTCATTTCAACTTTTACAAGTATTACATCATTTTAATGTGCCAAGTTTTCAAAAGGTTTTTCCCATTTTATATCTAGGTGATTAAATTCCATTTACACTTTTGCCAGGCCATGTGAATGTTGTGTAAATGGAACAGTATATGCCTTGCAATTTTGTTACAAAAATGGATAAACCAAAAACATTTGATATTTTTTTCATGAGTATCTGCTTTGTTAAAGTTTATGACTCTAGAAAGTTATTGGCATAGTTGGTAGACTTGGACTTGGCAAAAATTTGGCAGACACAAAATTTGCTACTCGGCAAAGACTTGGGAAAAGCTCGGCGAAAAAATCGGCAACTTGAAAAATTGCTTAAATTTCTTTAAAAACACATTTTTTGCAAAATTCAATGACAATATATCCAGTGAGTCCATAAACGAGTACAAAAGTGTTTTTTATTAAATTTGATTCATTTGAATACAAATTAACTACAAAATTGCATCATGCGAAGTCTTGATACAATTGTTAGCTCGCAACTATTATGAATTTATGATGATTGCCTTTGTAAATCATCATCACAATCCATAAATTGCATATTACAACATTTTACATCTTCCTCTTCTCTAGTCCACTGAAAACTTGGGGAGAGGTTCTAATCCTTGCATTTTGTTGCAGCTCCTCGCTCGACATTGAAGGTTGTGTTTGTGGCCCTAACTCGACCAAATCAATAACCTCCTTTGATTTGTTGTCTACCTTTCTTGTGCAAAGCTAAAGGTTGTATTGCATTTTATAAAAATAATGACATTTGAATATTTGATACTAATAGTATGATACTTCATCATTGATCAATGATATTATGATAGTGATAAAGATAATTGTCTAAGTTGTTGATTTCGGTCTCCACTCCCAAAACCCTTCATTGCAATCATTTATTTTATATGAGAAGAGAATGTAATAACTAATGGGGGTCTAGGAGTGGAGACCCCAATGGGATTGAGGGGCAACATCCATCATGGGGGTCTAGGGGCAACACCCCCGATAGAGTCAAGGACAGCGCCCCTTGTGGGGGTTTGGGGGCAACGCCCCTCATGGGTGTCTAGGGGCAATGCCCCTAGTGGTGTCCATGGGTAATGCCCCTGCCACCAAACCCAAATTAAGACCTTTGAAACCATACAAAACTCCATGTCGCATACCATTTTCACAATTTTATCACTTAAGGGAGAAATTAGGTGTTTGGCACATTTTTGTTTATAAAAATGCTTTTAAAAAATGATTTTTTTTTGTTTGAACAAAGACTCGCTGAGTTAATGGCACAAACTTGCCAAATTTTTTGAAAAAACTCAGCGAGTACTTGCCAAAAACTTGGCAAAAATCCCTGCAAATTTTAAGCAATTTACTTGCCAACAAAAAAATCTAGCAAGTACTCACTGACTCAGCAAGCATTCACCGAGTCTGCCAACTATGGTTACTGGTAATACTATTAAGATTCATTTTTTATGACCCCAAGCTACATATTGTGGATATAGGCATGTGTGAATAAAGAAAAATATACAAAAATGGTCATTTTTTGCGATGAAATTGAAATATAATATATTGAAAATTTGCAACAATGCTAGATGTAGAGATTGTGCATTAATAATACTAAATATATCATATTATCAAGTCAACACATAAATGAAGATGCTCAATATCCATCGATTATCATAAACTACCGATGATTAATCACCTTGTTGTCTATCTTTGTCTAAGCAGAATTATCATTAACTTACTAATCAACATGAACTAAGCTGGTTATGAGTCCATTATGTACTAACAGATTGTAACTATTAGTGTCACATATAAAATTTAAATATCTATGAGCTCAAATATAACTAGTGATATTAGCTATTAAATACTCGTCACTTGATTAAAATCATAATACAATAATGCTCCACCCTATGGATGCATGTATATGTATTTGGCTTCATTGGTGTCTAATTAAATAATTGTACTTTATATTTAGTTTTTCCTCGGAACAATACTACAGCAGATGCTAAAGCTAAGTAGATTGAGAAGTTCTCTTTATAGAAGATGCTTACTGATCTTTTGAGAGGCTGAAAGAATTGACAGCATTTTGAAGTCAGAATGCAGATTAAATATATATATGATATATAGAACCAAAATGTGGTCCAAGTACAATCAAATTTCTCCAAACACGGCTGAGATAGAGCACTGCTGTATGTATCTAGGATATATTCTGGATCCATATCACCTGTGCTGAATAAGTTACAAGGGCACTGAAAGCATTCAATAGCTTAGCTAAATGGCCATTGAAGGTCTTTAAGAATGGAATTATAGTTAATCACATAGGATGAAGATTCATCATTTTGGGTGCCCTTGTCAGACTAAACATTTAAAACTACAAAAGCAGATTTTTTTAGGTTGTGGAAGCAAGTTTTTAAAAACAAATCTTCTTTGGAAGTTAAATATCTTTGCTTGAAAGCCTTAAACCAGATGACCCTTTGAATTGACAGTTCTAAGGAAGGAGATCTTCCCTTGTCAATTGAAAAGTTGGCAGTATTAAGGGCACTGAAAGCATCAAGTAGCTTGGCTAAATAACCACTGAGGGTTTTTAAGAATGCAATTATAGTGAACAACATCGGGTGAAATAGTTAAGCACATAGGTGAAGATTCATTATTTTGAATGTCCTAGTCAGACTGAAAATTAAAAATTAAACAAGCAGATTACTTTTAGAGTTTAGTTGTTGAAGCAAATTTTTGAGAACAAATATCCTTGAGAAATTAAACAAGCAGATTACTTTTAGACAGCCCTTGAATTGAAAGTTCCATGGAAAAAGATCCTACTTTGTCTGTTGAAAAGTTGGCAGTATTAAGCAAGTTCTGCCCCTCATCTTTCCATAGATAAAGGAATTGATCTGATTCTCAAAATTCTGCATCTAATGCCATATCATAAATGCACTAAGGCTTCAGCAAAAATTTAAAGAAGCACGGAGAATAGCTCTACTAACAGCAAAATGTCACAAGAAACAAACCAGGAGAAAAGGTATTAGGAAAAACAGCATAATTACAAGGACTGCATTAAGAATGAATATTTGTCGGCACTAAATGCGTAGATGACCAAAGAAAACATGCCTTTCTGCAGTAAAGCCATATTCAAATGAATTATTAGATGCAACAAGAAGTATTTACAGAATGAGAAGCCATGATCAGAGATGAGAACTTTTAGCACAGAATTTCAAGAAAAAAATTGAAATTCTAGAATATATATATTCTATCAGAACTAGCTTCCAGAACAATATGAAATAAATGAAAACTACAAAGAATAAGAAATCATAAAATGTTTTCAAAATTTTATCAATAACAAAATGTTGCAGGACTAATCATATTGACTAAAAACTGCAATAATTACTGAATGTCAAAAGATATCATCAAAGCGATTTGATACATGCCTTGACTGAATCAACTTCCACTGCAGTCATTGGTCATAGAATTAGGTTGAGATCAGAAAGATCACTTTTTCCTCTGACACTTGGCATAAATTGATAAGAAGCATAGAAATAACCCTGAAGAGCTGCATAAAAATATAGCAGATCAGTATCATAAGGGCAAATAACAAAAGGGAAAATTTAAATTTTGACCTTGAAAGACACAAACAATGGTTAAAGAAGTTAAAAAGCAATTTAGATAACCTAATCGTCATCAAACCTATTTCTTGATTTAAGGCCTCTCTACACATCCCTCACTACATTTAAGGATTTGTCGTCGTGTTTAGATGGCCTGGTATTTGGCAGAAATTAAGGTTTGGGAGATAATGGCCTACACAATTTAACATTGATTGTAACTATAGAACTGATCAATAGGCTAATGTTAAAAGTTAAATGTTAGTTACTTTTTAGGCTAGTAACATAGAATCTTCAAACTAAGCCTTAGAATTTAAAAATTGATCTCCAATATAATAATGTGAATGATAAAACTAGGGTGCAGGTTTTACCCAAATTGATGTCCTATGTTCCAGGAATACCATTTAAGTTTATATAGGAGCATCAATAAAAAGGAGTTGACTATTCGATGATGGATTACAACCTAATTAGGATCACAAACTGAAACATTGCAATATGAGTACATAAGGCATTTAAGGCATTTACAAAAGTCTAATAGAAAAAAATCCAATCAGTAATTACTATACACTTAATAGTTAATACCTGTTAAAAACCATAATAATGATCATTACTTAATGGATTATGATAACTTGTTAAGCTTCACCAAATTGGGTTGGCATACAAATAATTGAATATCTAGGATATTCCATACTTCATGGATGATCAATTTTAGGTCCAGTACATATAGTCACTGGCAGTTGTTGAGAAACCAACCGTCATGATGCTTCATAACAACCAATTTCAACTAATTGGGACTTAATTACCCGAAACATGTGACATCCATTGGATGAAATATTTGCAATTTGACTATAGTTTTATTTAAGTATAATTAACTACGGCCGACTACGACTATGACTGTCTACACTTTGCATACCAAAAGAACTTGCAAAGTAGTTGAATACGCCCCTGCCACTCCCCAAGCACACATGCTACCATGCTTGATACAGATACAAGTACAATACAATGCAAATACACATTGGATATTGTATCCACTCATGCCCAAAAAACCTTGATTTTCCAATCATGCCGAAAACTATGTGATTTGATTTTTTTAAATTCTTACATGAATCTTCCTAAACTTAATTATAAAAAAACTTCAATCGTGCAATTGTTTTTTTTGGTGTAATCAAAACCTACACCAAATGAGGAAGACAAATGAAAAGTTTTTCTATTTCAGAGACCCATTTTTTCAAGCCTTCTTCCTATACAACTCTACTATTTTTTTGGTGTTTTAATTTTTACAGATTTAAAAAATTAATTGTTTTTAATTTAATATTTAAACTTAATATTTATTTTATGTTGTTTAAATGTTAGAGTTTTTTTTTTAAATTAAACTTTATTCTTTAAATATAAATAAAATTTATTAATATATATTTAATTGTTTATTCTTTACTAAATTATTAATATTTAAATTTTTATATAATTTTAATTTATATTTACTTATTTAACTATAGTTTTTAATTGTTAATTAAGATTTAAAAAATTAACTATGAAAGTGATTTTTATTTTTTCAAGTTTAGATTATTATTGTTTATTTAGTTCTTTATATTTTAATTTTTTATTTTTAATATATTTAGATATTTTTCTTTTTTAATTTATATTAAAATTTTACTATATTTTATTTTAATTTAGACTTAAATGACATTATTGTTAATTTAATTATAGTTCCTGGTTTGACAGATCAAAAAAAAATTATAGGTCCTGGTTTGTATATTATAAATTGTTAAATCAACTTATAATTATGTATGTTGCAATTATGTGTCTATATGGCTTTTAAAGTAATGAAAATCCCCTCTAATAACTTAGAAAATTGTGTTAAACATATGTGTATGGGTTTCTTTATGAAAGTCATATCCAGCCATATCCATATTGGGGGTCTTCAAAAATGGTCATATTTGTATCCAATATCATATCCATATCCGTGTCCACGCAACTTTGAAAAGAAGGCATCACGTGCAATTTATGAATGTAGCACACTCTTCAATGGCGGTCCATCACTTTAATGAGAAGAAGACATTGACCATCTTGGCGAGGCATGTGTATTGGCCTACAACATACAAGGAAGTGCCCAATTTCATTTGGAGTTTATTGTTGTGCTCCATAAGCAAGCCAAAAGCAGCAAAAGAAGGCATGGACATACCCATATTAGTTCCTACAAGACCATGCTATGAGAATGCATATCCATGAATTCAGAAGACAAGAAAGGGATAAGACTATATGCTGGTTATTACTTTCTTGTTGCATTTCTCCAAGATGGTATGGAAGAATTGTGTTCTGTCAATCTCCATTGGGATATGGATATAGTGATTCTTTCATTACTTCTAACATATTTCCAAGATTTTTGAGTTTGTTTCGGATGTCTTTGTGGAAGATGCTTGATACTTCTCTAAGAAGATATATCTATTTCCATCTTCAAATCAATGGGAAAAACAAAGTGTTGAAGGGGACAATTGCCCATTTGTTGAGAGCATACTATCACAAGCATCCTCAAGAATGTGAGCATTCCTTATATTCAGCATTCTTTCAATAGAGCAATTCACTCCTCCCTCTCAACAAGGTCCTTTGGAAGTTTGTTATAATTGTCTTTGATTTTCAACTTTCAATTTGGCATGTGGATGGCTTGAGAGTAAGAAGGTTGCAACAACTAAAGATAAAGGCAAAGCAATTCAGTTTTTGAAGAAAATAAAGCAAGTGAATACTTAAACCATGAGAATTTGACAAAGACTCAGTTGAGGTATGAGCCAAGCCATGATCACCGTAGGAGAGATCTTCAATTATAGTTGGAAACATGGTCAGGCACCATTGGGCAAAGAAGAGACTACAAGAAGAAGAAAGGAAGTTGAAGCCCCCTTGCTATAGCCCATTTGAGGTCATAGATGTAATGAGCCCAACATATCTCACAAGAAGAGCAGAAATGAGATTCAAAAATGAGATCAATATCAATGTATGAAAGTACTAGGGATATTAGTGATAATATCTATGCAAATAAAGGATAAAAGTAGAATTCATTCTAGTTTAGATAGTTGCATTGTAAAGAAAAACAGTTTAGCTTCTTTAATGAATTAGAACAAAAAATGTCATGCAAAGGATAAAAAATTGATATTTTAATGGGAATTTTTAAAGAATGCTTTCTGATTAAGTAAAGATTAGTTTAATTTATTTTTAGATTGCTTTAGTTAAGCAAAAGATTAGTTGGCTTTAGAGAATGTTTCCTTCCCTATAAATATGATAATACATAACGGAAAAAATACAAGACAACTTGAAATAGAATTATTCGATTTAACTCCTAATTGAAGATTCATTGTCTTCAGAATTGGTAGTGGCTCATAAGCGTCAACTGATCTGTTTACTGGCTATCATCATAGAATAAAATTTTTAAAAATTTACTTGTTTTTCAAAAAATTACTTTTAAAATCTGTTTTCTTTCACATCTCACAATTTATATTTCAAAAAAAATTAGACAACTTTTTGTTCCTCAAATTTATCAATTCAGTCCAGATTTGTCTAGGCACATAACAGTGGTATCAAAGCTGTGATTCTGCCGGCCCGTGAAGTGATAACAACAGGTCAAGAATGGAACTCAAAGCAAGGAAGAGATTTATAAAGCCCTAAAACAAGTTATAGGAAGGAAGGTTCCGGCTCTTGATTGAAAATATGAACAATATGAGCAGGGATTTAAGACAAATGTGACAGATCATGCAACAATTACAGCCAAACATGAGCTTCTGAATTAAAGCTTTTGGGGCCAAAAGCATCTAAACAAGGAAGAAAAGGATCATTAGAAGGCCACATAAAGGCAGACAAGCATTTCTCTATAGTCAGGACACTCCAAATAAAATTATTCAATTTAACTCCTAATTGAAGATTCATTGTCTTCAGAATTGGTAGTGGCTCATAAGCTTCAGCTGATCTGTTTACTGGCTATCAGCATAGCATACATAATTTACTTGTTTTTCAAAAAATCACTTTTGAAATCTGTTTCCTTTCACATCTCACAATTTATATTTCAAAAAAATTTAGACAACTTTCTGTTTCTCAAATTTATCAATTCAGTCCAGATTTGTCTAGGCACATAACAGTGGTATCATAGCTGCGATTCTGCCGGCCCATGAAGTGATAACAACAGGTCAAGAACAGACTCAAAGCAAGGAAGAGATCTATAAATCCCTAAAACAAGTTATAGGAAGGAAGGCTCCAGCTCTTGATTTAAAATATGAACAGTATGAGCAGGGATGTAAGACAAATGTCACAGATCATGCAACAATTACAACCAAACATGAGCTTCAGAATTAAAGCTTTTGGGGACAAAAGCATCTAAACAAGGAAGAAAAGGATCATTAGCAGGCCACATGAAGGCAGACAAGCATTTCTCTGTAGTCAGGACTCTCCAAATAAGCATGAATTTTAAACTCCAAACTGAAAAAGTTGCATCCAATTGTTCTGATTACTGAGTATTCTATGGGACAGAGACATTTCATTTCTGGGATCAGTTCATTTCAGAACACCAACCCAGGAATGAACCATTGCCGATTGGGTAAAAGATGGAATTTGAATGATGTGTAAAGGGTTCAGTTCAGGCTCAAGGAGAAACAAAGAAAGAAAGAAAGAAATTATATTAATGTCCACAGGTAACTTAAAGTAGGTCAATGGGACTCGAGAGTGCAGCAGGTTACAATAAAAAGTTCTAGGAAAAGAAGCCTAGAAAGGCCCCACGAAGGGGAAGAACAAAAGCAAAGAAATACGAAACAACAAAGGGCCACCCGCACAAGTGGTCAAGAAACTAGTACATATAGCCAAGAAGGGAGAACAAGAACACCAAAGAGCAAATGTTGTGTAAAAAATAGAGATCATCGAGTATCATTGTCCAGACTAGAAATGGTGAAGTCACCAATAACATCATTGATCACTATGAAGGGACAGATAAAAGACCTGATTATGTTCATCAAGGATTTTTGGGCTAAGAGGATCAAGCAAGGTACTCCCCCTAGGATCACATCTACCATCCAAGGCGGAAGTAACACTTGTATTAGAGAAAAAGCTACTAAGTTATTTTCCATGCAACTGGGATGGAAGTTGAAGAAGAGTAATGCAATGCTGACGGGAAGAAGCTAAACCGCATCATCAAGAAGAAACAGGACCACAATGCTGAAGAGGAACATGTCGAGGTAGAAGCAGTGAGAAACAGCATCTCACAAGTCTATCTACATTGATAAAAGAAATAGTGGTATCCAAAGGCCTTTTAGAGCTCCTAGTCTCCTAGATGTGTTTGAAGAAAGACGTAATCAACGTGGGGGCTCTAGAATCTCAAGCGTCCTCATGTAATGACACAAATGAAACTTGCACAAGTCCTATCAGACGGCTGAATCTGCAGCCAATCCCAATTTAACTGCACAATTTCATTTGTCCTCTAAATTCCATTCTGAGTTAGCACAAAATCGATATTTCAACATACAAATTTGACTCTCATTCAAATTTCATTAACAATAAAAATTGAAAAATTGAAAAACAATGAAATTTATTTTATTAATTCATTGTTCACAGGCCACATTTTTCAATTTCCCTTATAACCTAAGTCACCATATTCAAATTCGAATTCGAGTTCGACAGCTTTGAAATTCGGATGAAATTCGGCAAAGAAAAAATTTGAAAAGTATAAAATTCGGATTAAATTCGCCTTATGTATTTTTTTATAAATATAAGTAATATATCCATAAAATTGTCTAAATAATTTAAGGAAATCATTACATATATTAAATATTAATTTATTAATATAAGTTTAATACAAATAAAAATTAAAATAATAAAATATTTAATATTTCATATTTTATAAAATATTAAAAACCTAATATATATAAAATAATACAATATTAAAAGATTTAATTTAAATCTACGCGAATACAAAATACATAATAAAGTAGTAAATCTAATAATAATAAAATAATAAAACCTAAAATAATATTAAATCTAATATTAATTAAATATTAAATCTAATATAAATAAAATAAGAAAACGTAATATAAATAAAATAATACATTGTCAACGGAAAACCCTAGATTTTTCGTGCAGCTTCAAAACAAAACAAAAAATTCTAAGATGGAGTTTGCACGACAAAGCCTGTAGGAAATCGCGTTTGAAACCCGACACAAATGGCGTCGACAATTTGCAGAAAGGGCCTGATGCAGATGGCGCCAATGATTTGCAGAAAGGGCGTCGACGATTTCCAAAGAGGTCAACGAACACCTGTGAAAACTTTCAATTGTTTCCCGTTTGCGTGCCCTTTAAAAAGTGAGAGATTTCGGTGAAAATTTGAGACACGAAATTTTTAGGCGCTAAGAACTTTAACGAATTTTATGTTTTCTTCAAAAATTCAACGAATTTTGAATTTCATGCCGAAAATTCGGCGAATACGGTGACTTAGCTTATAACCACCTTACTTCCACCTTTCTCCTCATTCAGAGGATGTGCAGCCCTCTGTTCTCTAATTTTTCCCCACACTTTTCTTCTATGCAGCAGCTCCCATTTTCTTCCCTCTCTTTTCCACCTGTGGCCCCTTCATCTTCCCTTCCTTGCATCACTGACCGTGTGGCTTCTTATTGTTTTCTGATGTTTACTCCTTTATGCAAAATTTCATTTTAAATCTGTTTCATCTCCTATTCTGTGCACGCCCCTTATCTTTTCCCATTTTCTTTTACTTAAAATCTGCTCTTCCATTCCTTGGCCCCATCCCTTATTCTGCCTTCCAATATGATTGAAGTTTTGTTTTAATTTTGGACCAACTCTTCCTATTATTTCCAGCATAGGCTATAATCATTTCTCATTTTTTATTTTATATGATTCTATTCAATTTCTTGTTCTCGCAATGAGAGAAAATATGAATAATATTTTCTGAGTTTAATATTGCCAAACAAATCAAGTTCAACATATGAAGGAAAGATGCATGGATGCTTGTCTCAACTACCATAGTTGTCCTCTAGGAACAAGATAAAAATTATTTCAATAGGCATTAAACTCAGAATGCAGATCAAAACACATATTGATATACGACATTTGGTCAATTAATGACAACAATGTCAGTTCAACTCTGCCAAAATTATCCACCAACACTGAATTTGAAATGAACTCAGGAAACCGGCTGCAACTCCAAAAATGCCACAATAAAATGAAATCAAATCAAAATGAATGAAAACCAAGCCAAACTGATTTTGGTGGATGCAAATTGCTTATTCACCTGGGATGCTCCTGCATCATGTAAGGATCGACTTCAAAGGATGATGGCCTCCCAAAGATAAAGTGCCAAACATTGTTGGTCTAGATATCTAAAGAAAGTAGAGAGATCATTGCCTAAGCCTCTATAGTGGCAATAGTATCTTCCCTAAATCTCATAATAAATGGGACATCTAAAGATGAAATGCTCCTTGGTCTCTAACTCCTAGAGGAAGCAAGACAAATATGGTCAAGGAAAATGGTGGCCCGTCTCAACTCGTAGCTAGTGGGAACACACCCTCTAGAGATAGTGAGTATAGCATAAACTACCACCCTTCACCTATAAAAAATTACTCAACATAAAAAGCAAGCTTCACATTGAGTGGTACAAGCAAGGACGTCTAGGTGACTTGGATCTCTTACTTGTAGATGCCCCTTCTAGCAGCTCTGTTGATGGTCTCCTTCAAAGGAAGGAGCCAAGGAGGAGCATCCAAGGAATACATGAAACAAGATAGTTTATCTAATAGAGAGGCCAAAGGAAAGGAGCAAGCTAGTTTCAAAGTACCAACAATGATAGCACCAAACTAAGCCAAAACAAAGAACTAATTATGGATATTTGTCACAACCTGGAGCAAAATCTCCCATGGATTTGAGTCTATGTACTACTTGTAGATGTCCCTTCTAGTGAAGAGTCCTTATCAAATATCAAATTTAATAAAGCAAAACAAAATTTCCCAAGACTTTCTAGTATATCAAGCAAAGAATCCTTGCCCAACCTTCATATAACCAAAAAAAAAAACCTAAAATTTGCCAACATATCAAATAATGACTCCTTGCCCAAAATTTACAAAAACAAAAATAAAAGTTATTAAGGTTTGCCAACATATTAAGTAAAGAATCTTTGCCCAAAATTTACAAAGAAAAATAAAATTTACTGAGATTTTCCAACACCCCAAGGAAGAATCCTCACCCAAATTTTACCAAGCAAAATGAAATCTTCCTAAGACTTGCCAACATATCAAGCAACGAATCCTTGCCCAAAAAAAAATTTACTAAATATCGCTAGCATATCAAACAAAAAATCCTCACCCAAATTTTACCAAGCAAAAAAAAATTCCCTAAGAATTGCCAACATATCATGCAGAGAATCCTAATCCATTTTTTGCAAAGTAAAACTACATTTACTAGGATTTGCTATCATATCAAGCAAAAACCCTCATCCTGTAATGAGCCTTGCTGATTTGGACTCAAAACTCTTCCATTTTCTGTCTTAGGAATTTTGTCAAACGGTTGGCATACAATGTTTGAACTTGCTGATCTGATTTTCAGTTTGTTGTAGAATTGTTTTTGATGTTTGCAAACAATGTAAAATGCTTGAAAATGATCTCTAAGACAACTAGGCAAGTAATTAAAATGAAATGCAGCTCTTTTTGTTATTTTCAAACGCAAATACATGAATTTCTAAGTAAAAATAAACACCTACAGCCAAAAGACATTTTCACAAACACTTGGTATGCATCCTATTTCAAAGGCAATGCAATTACATATGATGAACAATTTGTCAAATAGATGGCAAGCAAAAATCTTATAACTCCAATTGATATTACAATATTCTGAAAGTGTTTACAAGCTGCAAAGGATGTGCAATCAGACTTGAGTTTATGCTTGCTTTTCATATGAACATGTCTGAAACTAACTACTAATCTGCTGTAGCTTTACATAAGCAATATGGAGACTTTTATATGACTGAAATTACATAGAGAAGATGCTGATTGAATCAGCAAATGCATACAATATGAATATGAGTCCCTAAATGAAATGCAACAATTAAATGGAACCTGGTAATAACTTGCAGCCACACCAAATTAAGTCGATTCTTCTTGTGGGAGCTCCCAAATGCCTTCAAAATGGCGCACCTAGCCTCTTTGATGGAATTCGAACCTCCATGAATTTTCTTAGAATTTATCTCAGCCTCTTTCTCAAAATCGATCTCCTCCTTGGGCTGCCCACCATGAACAAAAAGTCTGATTTTATTTATTCAAACATAGCACCATCGAACCTCCAATTGTAAGACCTCATCATGAAGCAAAATTGTCCTTCACCTTGACATGAAATGACTTTAATGCAATCAGCTACCTTCCTCTTGAATCGATTCCTTCCTCAAGACAAAACTTGGCCAATGGCCACTAAATTTTGAGCTCAATATGAGAGATTGAAATTATCTCCCACTCCTTCCAGCTAGGGTTGATATTGTACAACCGAAACCGGCACCTTAAAGTCTTCAAACCCTCAGGCAAATTGCTAAGCATTCAAGCTCACCAATGTAGTAGAAATGATGTCAACAACCAAGATGCCCAAATGCAAGACAAAAGCTTCCTTTATAGAATTTTCATCAAGTCTCCAAGAAGCTTCTAGAATAAAATATTATTTTATTCACTTAAGTGACTTTTTGATTTATTATTTTATTTAGTCACTTAATATTAAATTAATTAAATATAAAATCACCTTTTGATTTATAATTTGGAGATGACTTTATAAATAATTAATTTAATAATTTATTCCCTTATTTCTCCAATTTTAGCCCGCAAATAAATAAAAGGCTAAAATAATCACTCTCCTGGTGGTGGCTAGAAAGGGAACATTTCAGTCCTCCCTTCCCAGAATTGTTTGCCCTCAAGCAATTGCAAGCTAGGATGCTCCAAAATCTGTTCACCTTCCCACGTAGCATCTTCTATTGGCAAATCTCTCCATTTCACCAAGAATTCCTTCACCACCCTACTCAACTTTTTCTCACGTGTATCAATGATCTCCTCAGGAATGAGGACCAAATGACCTTCCTCATCCAAAGGTGGAAGCTCTGCTGAAGATGTGACCCGCTGACCAAGTGCCTTCTTGAGGCACGAAACATGGAATACATTATGGATCTTGCTGCCTTCAGGTAGCTCCAACTCATAGGCAAACTCTCCCACACACCTAGTAACTCTATATGGCCCATAGAATCGAGGCTGAAGGTTTTTTGCACCACTCTTTTTCAGTGAAGACTGTCTATAGGGCTGCAAAAGAAGGTAGACCATGTCCCCCACCTCAAAGCTACACTCAACCCTGTGTCTATTTGCATAAGTCTTCTGCTGATTTTGTGTTGTCTGCAAGTTATCCTTAAGTGCCCTCAAGATGTCCCGACTCTCCTAGATCCAATCCTTGGCCTTAGGAGCTCTACTTTCCCCGAAAGCCAAATCCATAAACGACGGTGCATCATACCCATATAAAGCCCGAAAAGGTGACATCCCAATAGACATGTGATAAGTGGTATTGTAACAATATTCCCCCAAGTGCAACCACTTAACCTATGCTCTCTGCTGCCCCGAGATGTAGTTGCGCAAGTAACCCTCCAACCATTTATTCACCACCTCAGTCTGGCCATCTGTCTGCGGATGGTAACTTGTGCTAGGTGTCAATTTTGTGCCTGCCAACCTAAATAGCTCCTACCAAAATGCACTCAAAAATCTACTATCCCGATCACTGACAATGAATCTCGGTAAACCATGCAGCCTAAATATCTCTCTAAAGAATAACTCAGCAACCTGTGGAACCTTGTACTCTGTCGAAATAGCGAAGAAGTGAGCATATTTCGTCAATCGATCCACCACTACATAAATGCAGTCTGTCACATGTACCTTAGGAAGAGTTGTAGTCAATACACATTTGCAATGTCCCATCCTTCTTTTTTACCAACACCCCTAATGATGCAAAGGGGCTAGAGCTCGGTCTGATATGTCCCATCTGTAGCAATTCCTTAATTGTTTTTTCAATCTCATCCTTAAACTTCTTAGGATGACGATAGGGGGTAGTAATAATTGGCTTCGCCCCCTCCTCTAACTCAATAGTGTGCTCAAATCCTTTGTTTGGTGGCCGCCCTGGTGGTATCTCCCCGAAGACCTTGTCGTGCTTCCCCAACAACTCCTGAATATCAACATTATATAGCTACTCGGTATCTGAAGTCTCCTTTGGTTGTAACCAAGCACTCTGTTGCCCATGCTATATCCCCATGTCTGAAAATACTCTCCATGCATTTTGCTGACACCATCTTGGGTGCTCCTGTGGTCATACCCCTAAGCAACACTCTCCTACCATCTGCAGTTCGGAACTTAAGTTCCATGGTCTGAAAATTCTGAGTGTATTTCCCAAGTGAGTGCAGCCATTGAATACCAAGAATAGTATGAGTGTCTCCTAGGTCCACCACATAAAAGTCATCAATAACTGTATAATTGCCCATAGTGATAAGCAATTGTGGAACCCTCCGTGTGCAAGACATATTGAACCCATCGACCACCATCACATTGAAGCCTTCAAACTCCTCTACTGGCAACTTTTGTTTTGCCACCACTGCCCCATCAATGAAATTGTGGGTGGCCCCACTATCAATAAGAACTACAATGAGCAACCCCTGAACAAATCCTCTAACTCTAAAAGAATTGAATCTCAGTGTGCCGGATATAGTAGCAACAGTGCTACCCTTGCCACCAAGCTCATGAGGCTGCTCCTCATCTAAACTATTGCTGTCCACATCCTCGTGTCCATCCTCCTCATCACTCTCACAATCCGACACTACCTCAATGAGATGAGCCTTCCCCTTCCCCAAGCAACGATACCCAGCTTCCCATTTTTCCTTACAATGATAGCAAATGCCTTTCTCTCTACATTCCCTACGGAAGTCATCAAAAGATTTATCCTTTCCCTGGTTGTCCTTAGAGAAAGACTTCTTTCCTTTATCCTTGGAAATTGAAGTATGGGAAGTGTTTTTGTTCTTTTGGTTGCTTGAGTATTTGCTGTCCTGATTGCTAGACTCCATATCTCTAGCCTTCTTGATTGCCTCCTGTAGTGAAGTAGGGTTGAGAGCCTTAACCCAACCTCTCAATGGATCCTTCAAACCATCCATGAATAGGACCAGCAACCTCCTCTCCGAAATATTGGTTACTAGAACTGCTAGTCTTTGAAAATCAGCAATGTATGTGTCTAATGATCCCCATTGTTTCAGTTGTGCTAACTCCTTGAAATGGAGTTTTGTATCTTTCACATCAAACCTCTCAATCAATCTTTCTGTAAACTTTGCATAAGAGGTAATCTGATCATGACCCATTGTGACTAACCCATGGTACCACCATTCATGTGCAATCCCATCTAGATGTATGGTAGCATATTTAATTGCTTCGTCCTCAGGCATAGGATTAAGCTGAAAATAGGTATCCACTTTTTGCACCCAAGCTTGTGTTGTAATCTTCCCTGAACCATCAAAATAAGGAAAGCTCAATTTTCCCACCTTTCTCCTAAGATCATTGTATTGCTCCCTATTACCTTTATCAAGTCTATGCCTCATCCTTAAGTCCATGTAGTCTTTGAGAGACATGTCCTATTGGAATCCAGCAACTACCCAATCTTGTCTAAAGTGCTCCTGAAGCTCAAGAATTGTGAGTTCATTATTTACTTTTGGTTGCTCTTCTCTAGCTAGAAACACAAGCATCATAGGTCTCGTTCCACTTTGTGCAGTGCAATGATTAGGACCTGTTGTGACCTTTTCACACATCGCCCCATTGCAAATGGGGACCCTTCGTTTTTTTTGTTTTTTGGTTTTGCCTTGGCATCGCAATTGCTTATCACCAGTCTTTTTGCAATGAGGAGTCTGAGTTTTGAACAGTCACCCGAGTCAGTTGAAGAAATTGAGCCTAGATCACTGTATAAACGTCACCTTTGTGCTTAGAAGGCCTGAGAGACGAAGATTGACTGTCGTTTCAGTCAAATCCGACACCTCCTAGTTTTTAGGGTTTCTCACCCCGGGCCCCCTATTTTTTAGGACCTACTTTTTTGGCACTTTTGGGCAATTCTGGGATCCCTATTTTTTAGGGTCTATTTTTGGAAAGTTGCTATTTTTGGAAAATTTCTATTTTTAGAAAGTTTCTATATTTGGAAAGAGCTCGAGTTTCAAAAATCCACTCAGAAGTTTGAAAAGATCAACGAAACTCTCTGAAAAGTGATTTGAAATTTTTTTTGAAATTTTGAAAAATCACAGAAAAAGTTTAAAAATCTGGAAAATTTGCTTGAAAATGGTGAGAAATCTGGTGAAAATCACAGAGAATTCTGGAAAAATCACAGAAAAATGGTGGAAAGTCTGAAAAAATCAGTCTAGAGATCACTGGAAATGATGAGAAATCTGAGAAATTGATGAAAAATCTGAAGAAATCCATGGAAATCTGAACATTCATGGCAAGGTTATGACTGAACATTCATGGAAAAGACTGAAGTCTGTGAAAATTTGCCTAAGTATGGAGTTTACCAGCATGGAGAATGGAGAAAATAAGTCGAGAAAGCTTCAGCCTGAAAAGAAAAGTCAATGGTGAACACCCTCAGCTCACAAGTCAATGGCAGAAACAGGAAGAAAGCTTCAGCCATAGACAAAATGGAGAATGGCCAGACATCTAAGCAAGTCCGCCCTCAATAAAAGCTTTAATGGCCAGATGAAAGCTAAAGTCCGCCTTGAGCTGGGAAGGCAATGGCAACAAATTTAAGGAGGTTCGCCTTGGAAAGATGTCAATGGCCTGAAAATCAATGAAGTCCGCACTTTGGAAAAGAGGAAATTGTCTAAAATAATGGAGCCATGGCTAGCCAACAGCCAAAGTCCGCCCTCCAAATGGCTATCCACTTGATGAAGTCTGCTTATGTTTAAGTGTCCAATGGCAAGGAAAATGAGGAAGTCCGCCTTGGGTGAAAGAGGAATTGGCAATGAAAACTAGCAAGTCCGCCCCAAGTGTGGCAAGGTAAAATTTGGCAAATGGCAAGGGACTTAAGCAAGTCCGCCCAGCAAATAAGACAATGGCTTAAGAAATAAGGAAGTCCGCCTTAGTCAAATAACAGATGGCAATAAAACATGCCAAGTCCGCCCTTAAGAAATGTTGAAGTGGCATCAAAATGGAGGAAGTCCACTTTAGACAAGATATAGATGGCAAGTAAAAAGAGAAAGTCCGCCCTGTCCAAGTATTAAGTGGCAAGCCAACCTACCAAGTCCGCCCCTATCCAAAGCATTGATGGCAATAAAATCAAGCAAGTCCACCCTAGACATAAAATGAATGGCAAGGAAAAGCATGAAGTCCGCCCAAAATTAAATGTGAAGATGGCAAGCCAAGTAACAAATTGGAAAAGGAAATTTGTCTAAGGCATAGCTAAGAAAAAGCTTGAATGGCAATGAAAACCAGAAAGTCCGCCCTCAGCCATAAGCCTAAATGGCAAGTCACAGGTCAAAGTCCGCCTTGGACAAAGCATTAAATGACAAGAACATACATCAAGTCCGCCTTGGTTAAGTATTAAATGGCAAGGCCAAGGCTGAAGTCCGCCTTGAGCATAAGACAATGGCTTAAGAAGTGAGGAAGGCTTAAGAAGTGAGGAAGTCCGCCCTAAATCAAATTGAAAGTGGCAACAAAATGGATGAAGTCCGCCCCAAAGAAAAGGTTGAATGGCAAAGAAATGAGTCAAGTCCGCCATGTATAGAGGGGTGTGAAAATTGAAAATTTTGCCTAAGTGTGGGCTTTGGAAAATATTAAAATATGCTTGAAAATTCGCCTAAGTCCAAATACCAAATCAAGTTTTGCCAAGATAATTTGGGAAGATGAAATAAATTTTGGCCAAATAAATTGGACGATTAAAAAATCATGGCCAAATAACTTAGGATGGCAAGAAAATATGGCCAACGAAAGAGGGTAATGGCGAAATAATTTTGGACAAGAAGGAGATTTATGGCCAAGTAAAATTGGACGTGGCTAGAGAAATGTTGTACATAGCAAATTTATGGCTAAATAAAATTGGACATGGCGAAATAAATTTTGGAAAAGGAAAGAAATTATGGCCAAATAAAATCGGACGGCAAGAAAATTATGGCCAAATAAAGGAGTTATGGCAAAATAAAATTGGAAGACAAAAAATTGGACGAAGGAAAAATGTGGCCAAATAAATTGGACGGAAAGAAAATTAAAAGATTGAAAATGAAATTTATAAAAATCTTTCAAAGCTTATCTTGAAAAGTTATCTAAAATAAATTTGTTTTGTTTTACTGTAGGTGGATGACTACACAAGGCGAGGAAAATGGCAAAAAAAGGTGTAAAGTCTGACCGGAAGGGAGATGAAAGAACTTGGGGAGTCCACCATTGCACATTGCAAGACCAACAGGAAGTCCATCGAGAATTTGGCATCATGAAGACAACGGCAAGCACATCGTCAAGTACATCCAACTTGCGCAAGCCAAATTCAAAAATTGAAGACAAATCGACCGGCGAAGTTTATTTGAGCACAAAAATGGCCAGAATCTTGAAGATGTTACATGAAATTGAATAGCCAAAAATTTGGCTAAGTATGGGAAATTCTCTGCAGAAAAGGTTCCAATTTTCCTCCATTGTGGCAAAAAAAACACAAGGGAATTCCTCTCCAAATTCAAGGCACTTGAAGGAATTCCAAAGCAATCCGGAAAGAAAGAATTGATAACTTCAAGTCTAAATAGGTGCTCCAAGGCGAGGTGAGGAGAAGAAGCCAAAGCCATCCAAGATCGAAGCACAAAGGATAAAGTCATCGGCAAGAAAAATATTCTAAGGAACAAAACCAAAGTAATCAAAGCAGACATCCAACACGTTGAGGTGGCGCCTCGCCATCTTCCAACCAATCAAATTGTTCCAAATCAACATGCAGCAACTTTCTATTTTATCTGTTGGTTCATATTTAGTAAAAAGGACAAGTGTCCTCGAATACAATTTTCTCATTGGTCGAAGGGTAGCAAACCCTAATTAGGGTTTTATTTGTAATCTTGGCCGTTGATTCTAAATTAATCTTGGCCATTGAATTGAAATTGGGGAGCCTATAAATTGAGCTCACCCCCTCATTTGTAAAGCATGGGAGCATGTTGCAAAACATGTTGAGATAAGCAACTGTTGTAAGATTGCCAAAGTAATAAGTAATGCATGCATTGTTCTGATGGTGATTGCTTCCCTTATTTTGGAGTTGGCATGGTTCTTATCCCTCATCATAGTTAGCTTCTTTTCATGTATGTTAGATGAATGCAAGATTTGATAAGTATTGATTCGTGGTGAAACTTTTGCTCATACTTTCTTTGAATGGATGATTTTCATTCAATGCGTAAAGTTAGCCTGAGCTTATTTTGTGGATACTTAACTTCTGTCTGGATAAATATTGTTCGATTCGATGGTAGTTATTCATGACATGAAAATCATAAGCACATTCCCTTGAAGATTGCACCCTCTTTGTGTAGTTGTCGTTGAGCGTGGCGAAGCAAAGCGTGGTTATTGGTTCCACCAAGTCAATACCGTCTCTTGAATTCTTAGGGTAGATTAGTGCTTCTGAACCCTTCTCCTTTTTCAGTTTGTTTGATCCATGACCCAAGCAATAGAGCTTCATTGTCTAGACCTTCATTGTGAATTGAACAAGCCTAGCGTAAGTCCCTTTGTGTTACCAGCATAATCACATCAAACCACAGAGCTTATCCGCACTCATCTTAAACATTGGAATTACCGTATGATCTTACTTGCAATCTTAGCATATGAGGTAGTTTTTCAAGAGGGGATAGAGCGTCTTTGGACTCTTTATTCTAGAATGTTTGTTGTGTCATAAAACACGCATCAACAGGACCCTTGTTATTATTGGTTGAGTTGTCTCCATATCCATTGTTCCCTCCATTTGTATTGTTATTGTTACCCATTGAATTTCTTATCAGCATATTCATCATTTGTTCTAAATGTTGATTCGTTCTTCTTTGTTCTACTAAATGTTCCCTCAAGAGTGCATCACTTGAATCTTCTTTTATAGGGCTGCCACTACCACCTTCACCTATTGTGCTAACTGAATCTCCTTCACTTTCCCACTGTTTTCTCAAGAAGTCTAAAATTGTAACTCCTTCCGGAACCTATGGTGGTTGCCAATATTTTGCCCCTTTATTTTCTTCTCTTGCTGCATATCTCTTTTCTCTGTCACTCATGAACCCTTACAGGCTAGCAGGAACTTAAGCTCTGATACCACTGTAATGAGTCTTGCTGATTTGGACTCAAAACTCTTCAATTTTCTGTCTTAGGAATTTTGTCAAACAGTTGGCATACAATGTTTGAACTTGCTGATCTGATTTTCAGTTTGTTGTAGAATTGTTTTTGATGTTTGCAAACGATGTAAAATGCTTGAAAATGATCTCTAAGACAACTAGGCAAGTAATTAAAATGAAATGCAGCTCTTTTTGTTATTTTCAAATGCAAATACATGAAGTTCTAAGTGCAAATAAACACCTACAGCCAAGAGACATTTTCACAAACACTTGGCATGCATCCTATTTCAAAGACAATGCAATTACATATGATGAACAATTTGTTAAATAGATGGCAAGCAAACAGCTTATAACTCCAATTGATATTACAATATTCTAAAAGTGTTTACAAGCTGCAAAGGATGTGCAATCAGACTTGATTTTATGTTTGCTTTTCATATGAACATGTCTGAAACTAACTACTAATCTGCTGTAGCTTTGCATAAGCAATATGGAGACTTTTATATGACTGAAATTACAGAGAGAAGATGCTGATTGAATCAGCAAATGCATACAATATGAAAATGAGTCCCTAAATAAAATGCAACAATTAAATGGAACCTGGTAATAACTTGCAGCCACACCAAATTAAGTCGATTCTTCTTGTGGGAGCTCCCAAATGCCTTCAAAATGGTGTGCCTAGCCTCTTTGATGGAATTTGAACCTCTATGAATTTTCTTAGAATTTATCTCAGCCTCTTTCTCAAAATCGACCTCCGCCTTGGGCCGCCCAGCATGAACAAAAAGTCTGATTTTATTTATTCAAACATAGCACCATCGAACCTCCAATTGTAAGATGTCATCATGAAGCAAAATCATCCTTCACCTTGACATGAAATGACTTCAATGCAATCAGCTACCTTCCTCTTGAATTGATTCCTTCCTCAAGACAAAATTTGGCCAATGGCCACTAAATTTTGAGCTCAATATGAGAGATTGAAATTATCTCCCACTCCTTCCAGCTAGGGTTGATATTGCACAACCGAAAACAGCACCTTAGAGTCTTCAAACCCTCAGGCAAATCGCTAAGCATTCAAGCTCACCAATGTAGTAGAAATGATGTCAACAACCAAGATGCCCAAATGCAAGACAAAAGCTTCCTTTATAGAATTTTCATCAAGTCTCCAAGAAGCTTCTAGAATAAAATATTATTTTATTCACTTAAGTGACTTTTTGATTTATTATTTTATTTAGTCACTTAATATTAAATTAATTAAATATAAAATCACCTTTTGATTTATAATTTGGAGATGACTTTATAAATAATTAATTTAATAATTTATTCCCTTATTTCTCCAATTTTAGCCCTGGGTATAAATAAAAGGCTAAAATAATCACTCCCCTGGTGGTGACTAGAAAGGGGACATTACACGTCCAAAGTTGACAACAAAACAAAAGTTAGCAAGAATTGCCAACATATCAAAAGCAATCCTCGCCTATTTTTTTCAAAGCAAAACAAAATCTCCTAAGTTTTGCTAGGATAATAAGCAAAGAATCATCACCCAAATTTTAGAAAGCAAGACAACATTACTAAGATTTGGCAATATATCAAGCTAAAACTCTTTACCATATTTTTACAAAATGAAAAAATAACGACGACTTGCTAACATAGCAAGCAAAGAATCATTGCCAAAATTTTAAAAAACTAAGATTTCTAAATATATAGAGTGAAATCCTCACCCAAATTTTAAAAAGCAAAATGAGATTTCCTAAGATTTACTAGCATATCACACAAAGCATCCTCGCACAAACTTTATCAGTATTTGCCAACATATTAAAGGAAGAATCCTCCCCAAAACTTAACAAAGAAAAATAGTACTTACTAAGATTTGCTACCATGTCAAACAAAGAATCCTTCCCAAATTTTTACAAAGAAAAGCATGATTTACTAAGATTTTCTAGCATGTCAAGCGAAAAAGTACTCACCAAATTTTTACAAAGTAAAACAAATTTTACTAAAATCAGCTAGCATATCAAGTGAATAATCTTTGCCCAAATTTTACTAGGTTTTGTCAACATATCAAGCAAAGAATTCTTGCCTCGATATTACAAGAAAAACAAAAATTTCTTATATTTGCCAACATATCAGGCAAAAACATACTTGCCCACTTTTTACAAAGAAAAAATAAAATTTACTAACATTTGCCAACATATCAGGCAAAAGTACTTGCCCAATTTTTTATTTAAAAAAAAAAGAGAAATTTACTTAGATTTGGCAAAATATCAAGCAAAGAATCCTCATCCAAATGTTATAAAGAGACAAAACAAACTAGCACTTGCACCTAAAGGAGGTTCAAGGATTACGCCGATATAAATCTATATGTATGCTAATATGTTAGATAATATGTGTTTGTGCATGGGTGCGATGGATTAAAAAATTAATAATTAGTGTTAAATAATGGAATGAAATAAACTTAGACAAATCCAGATTTTTTCTTTAAAGAAATTGGATATTATTTGATTTTGAAATATTTGCATGCAAATTTAAAACATAAAACAATGCAAATGAAAAATGAAAGTTGCCATCAAATTGAAAAAAAAAAAACACTGCAAATGAAAATAGAATTTTCCCATCTAGTTGGCAAATAAAGATGTATGTGGATTTACATAATACGTGAGATTTTGGAGGCTTTCACATGACATTTTGGAGGATTTTACTATTAATTGGCAGCTGATTTACCATTAAATGGCAGCTGAAACTTGTTTTCCAACAACTCACAAGTGGTTTGCAGGTGTCAAACTTGTTTCAGGCTCAAATCTCACACTAAAATGGCAGCTGATTTACCATTAAACAGCAGCTGAAACTTGTTTTCTGGTAACTCAACAGTGGTTTGCAGACGTGAGACTTGTTTCAGGCTCAAATCTCACACTATATGTAGCCTATTGACTAATAAATAAATAGAAATTAAAAAAAACTTCCTAAAGTATACCAGTATATCAAGCAAAAAATCTTTACCTAAATTCCACAAAAACAAAACAAAATGTACTAAAAAATAGCCAACATATCAAGCTAAAAAACCTATCCTCACCCGTATTTTACAAAGCAAAACAAAATTTACTAGGAGTTGGCAGCATACTAAGACTTGCCCGCATATTAGGTAAACTGTAAAGAATCCTCAACTAAATTTTATAGCAGAAAACAAAATTTAGTATAACGTCGGGGCATATCAAACAAAGAATCATTGTCCAAATTTTACAATGCAAACAATATTTACTATGACTAGCAAGCATATTAGACCAAGAATGCTTATCCAAATTTGACAATGCAAAATTTACTAAGATTTTCAGCATATCAAGCGAATAATCCTTAGCCAAATTTACAAAGCGACACAAATTTTATTAAGATTTTCTAACATATCAAGTGAAGAATGAAAAGAGGGGAATGAATCACCTATACCAAGCTTAATCTTAGCCTACTCCGCAGAGTATATTATCAATTTATTCCTCAAAAAAATGAGCGAGCCTAACATTTTTATTTTATTTTTATTGAAAACGAACATGATATGGTACCAAGAGAGAGCGCACGAGAACTCCGGGAGCTGACGCTTAGCTGGGTGACGAGTTTTGCAGATGAAACCGCATTGTGCAGGGGGACCATTGTTTCTGCAATTCTTCGCCTGGTCGTACTTCCGCTGCCATTTTCGAACAGATTTCTCGTCCTACGAGCAGCCCTGGTTGTTCGAGATGCACTAGAAGAAGAATTTCTGAATGAGTTAAATGCTGACCTCGCATTCCTTGAAAATGAAAATGCTCCGTGACGGGAAGCCATGGAGCAAGCTCAGCTAGGGTTTAAGGGTTTTGAAATTGACGGAGCAAGATTTGTGTTGTGTTTACGATCGTTAAAATCTGTTTTTCAAGGTCTTCAATGACTAAGGAAACTGAGGAATTTTAGTGGGTTCTATACCAATGTATTTTTAACTAGTTTATCTATCTTATTAAATAATTTATATAAATAAGTATAGATATATCTTTGTTCAATTTTATTTTTTTTCATTAAATACATTTATATTTAATTTTGTTAAAAATGTAATATTATTAAGATAGTAGTGAAATATTATATATTAATATTAATAATAATATATTTATATAACTAGCAATTGCATCTTGGTATGCAATGGGTACGCCGAAGAGGTGTGGAAGATCAATTAGGGAGAATCTGGTCTATGTTTTGCATACATATGTGCAATACATGAGGTCAATTGATAGGTCATTTAGCAACTGATTTTGTTTGTGCAACAAAGGTCTCAATGGAGAAATGATATCTTTAAATCAATTACGCATATATTTAGAGGGATCCAAACATGAATGAAACCAAACCTCCATTACCAAGAGGCTCATGATATGTTTGCAATAAGGAGAGAGGGAGAGATAGGGAAGAAAAAGGGAGAGGTAGAAGGGAGAAGACTAAGAGAGAGGGGTAAGGAGATAGAAATAGAGAGGAAAATAGAGATAGAGATACCACAGGCCTGGAGGAATAGGGAGAGGCATGCCCCCCGATGAGACAAGGGGGTGCCAACAATGGAGGAAAAAAGAAATTTTCAGTTTGGTTTTTATGACTTTGAAAAATCGCAAGTAATGAAAAAGAGAACAACAAGGTGCATGGGATTTTGGCTACATGGAAAGCTTTGAATCCAAAGAATAATGTGGAGAGGTGGGTGTGAAGTTTAGTGTTTGAATTTGCAGAGCATTAAAAGTCAAAATTTGAAGACATTGGAAGAGAATTTATTGTAAAATCAAATGTGGTGAAAACTGTATGAACTTGGTGAATAGAGGAGTATTGTAAAATCATTGAAATAATCTTGAGTTCATGGCAAATTTCAATAAAATACATTAATTTCATATAAGTGTATGTATTTATCTGGAAGGTGAATTTGTAAACAGAAGTAAAATTTCTTTGGCTACACTTTTGTCAGTAATACTCAATAATTTTGTCCTCCATTAAATTATATTATATATAATGTAATATATATTTTACATAATACATATTAATTTTATTTTAGATAAATACATATATTATATTAATTATTACGAATTATAAAATATTTAAATATATTATATATTAATTTTATATTGTATTTTATTTATATGCTAATTTTTTTATTTTTTTTATATTATGCATAAGAAGAGCAGAGAATACAAATCACAGTAGCAACAAGTTCAAAGCAATCTTTTTCAAAGAATGGAACAGAAATCCCCCCATTACAGAATAGAAATCCCAAAGAAGCACAGCCCCAAGTGCGAAACAGAGCCCCCCTAACTACCTAGATACATTTATCAAAAAAGGAGTCCCCTGAAGAGGAATATCCAGAGTCCAAGCACCACCATGTATCAGCCTGTAGCAATTAAAACATAAACAAAAATATACAAAAAACCATAATAGAATATATCACAGTATAGAGTTACAAGCACCAGAAATACACAAAAAGGATATAATCATAAAGAGCAACTTTGGATGCCTCTTGACCATCACTCGGAGCTACAAAAGTCTCTGTGACAACTAGACCCTCCTCAACCACTTGCCCTGTATGCCCCAACTTCCCATCCTTTTTCCTCTACACATCAGCAAGATCTTGCCGAAAATCCTAAAGAATTTCCCTGAAAACCTCAATCCCTAGATGTCCCTCCGGCCATAACTGTCCATACCTGTCCTCCATAATACAAGTAGTAACCTGAGTGCTCTCCAAATAGCTCCAAAACTTATCTTTGAAAGGAACACAGTGAAATAAACCTGCATAGCAATAGTGTAGAAAGTGAGTCTCCTAAAAGACTCAATAAGCAACCTCCTCTTTCCTTGAAAACAATCCTCATTTCTAGCCTTCCAGATGAACCACAAAATGCTAGAAGAAAGACAAAGCCAAAATAAAGCAGCAACTTTCCCCATCTTTATGTTATGGTTAAACAATTTTTTTGCAGGGAGAGGATGTCCATCATTCCCCCATATATCTTGTTGATCACAGAAAATTCTCCAAATTTCTTTTGCAAAGATATAGCCAAAAAAAATGTGATGAATTGTCTCAAGAAATTTACAGATGCTACACATGTCAATATCATCTTGTTTACTTTTGAATGAGAGTTTATGAATAATAAGAAGCCATCTGAAGCAAGCAATTTTAGCTTCAAGTTGCCTTGACCAGTTAAAGATAATAAAAAAATTGTCATTGATCTTTATTCCATTGTAAGTTCTAGATTTGGTTTAAATGATCAGTCAAATCCAAGTGATTCGTTAACATGGTGTATAATTCTCTAACTTTAGCCCTTCTTATGTTAGTACCATTCTTCCAGTGGAAATCTTTGAATTGATTATCATTCATCTTGGAAATCACAGGGAATTTAAGCCATTTACAGGCATCTCTAAGGATAGTATAGGTTCTCCAATTAGTAGGAGGTATATTGAATTTAGTAGTCAGCTCATTCCAGTTTATCAATTTGCCATCTTTCAAAACATCATTAAAGGAGTGGATACCTTTCTGGGCCCATCCTTTAGCAGAACACCCCTAAAGAAGAGCCAAGGGTTTTCCATTATGCCTTAAATTCCACCATACAGATATGTGCCCCTGTATAACCCCAAAATCCCCCTTGGTGAAATCATGATTAACGAGATGCTTCTTCATCACATCCTAGGGCTTCCAAATTGTCCTAAATACCTTGGACCCTGCTGGTAACATATCGTGTTCACTACTCCAAATATCCCTGAGAGGAAGAGCCCTCCATGCCTTTGCATGCTTAGGATCAACATTAATCATATTCTTCCTGACAAGAACTTTCCATGGCTCTCCCCCTTCAAGAGCCCCAATCACCCATTTGGAAGCTAGGGCAATGCCCTATAGCCTTAGATCCTTTAATCCTATACCCCTATTGATTTTATCCAGTGTACACCATTCCCATTTAACCATATGCCTCTTTCTCTTCCCCTTACCATCCGACCAGAGAAAGGCCCTTATTTTTTTTGTATCTCATTAATTTGATAAGAGTTAAAAAACCAAACAGAGGCAAGAGACATAAATTGTCTATTCCATTTAGCAATTTTACCTTCAATTTTATCTTTGATCCAATGCCACATTTCTTTTAGATCAAGATCAATTGCAAAGGGTATTCCAAGATACCTAACAAGTTTTTGGGGACCACCCCATTGAATCCCAAATTTTCTGAGCCAATATGGGGGTCTGTCCTTCCAACCTAAAAGCCAAGATTTTGAGGCTGCAAGCTTAACCCCATATGCTAAGCAAAATATTTCCAGCTTCCCCATCAAATTAGTGAAATTATCCTCTTCTAGGATTGACAGAATGGAAGTGTCATCAACAAATTGCAAATTAAGAAGTTCACTATCATTTGGTAATTTAATACCTCTCACTTTTGGAACTAATGTATTATCCCGTAAAACATAATGAAGAGCATCATAAGCAATAACAAAAAGGGCTAGAGCAAGAGAGAACTCATATCTTATCGATCTCTCAAGAGGAATTGTTGATGTAAGAGAGCCATTGATGTCCTCTTGGGCAGTGGCATCCCGAAAAAGTGTTCTGACCATGTGACAAAAAGGATCTAGAAATCCAAAAGCTTTCAAGACCAAAAACAAGAATTCCCATTCAATCCTATCATATCCCTTTTCAAAATCCAAAAGCAACATGGCAGCATTCTAACTTGTCACATTCACCCAGTTCATCGCTTCCCAACTGGTAATCAGGTTTTCAAGAATATATCTGCCCTTTATGAAACTAGTCTGGGTGGAGTTAATGATGGAGGGGAGCACAAGAGCAACTTTATCAACTAACACTTCGGCTAAAATCTTATATGAAACATTAAGCAAAGTGATAGGTCTACAATTATTCATTACGGATCTGTCACCATCCTTTGGGATGAATTTGACAATCCCTTTATTGATCTTGCTACCAAGAGAGCCTATATCAAAGGCCTCCTTGTACACCCAATACAAATCCTCACAAACTCATTCCATAAATTTTTTGTAGAACTCAGCTGGCAGACCATCAACCCCAGGGGATTTGTCATCTTTGAGGGAAAGGATAGCCTTTCTAATGTCCTCATGAGTTACCTCCCTCCTAAGGTCCAAAGCCACCTCATCACTGATCTTTTTTGGAATAATTTTCTGAATGTACTCTCTGGCAAAGTTATTAGAAGCCTTCTCCCCATCCGAGGAGAAAAGAATTTTGTAGAACTGAAAAAAATGATCTCTTATCTCGCTCTGATTCTCCACTAAGGAGCCATTCACAGATATTCGATCAATCTACTCCCTAACCTGCTTTTCCTTAGTGTATCTAAAGAATAATTTGGTGCCTTTATCACCATTTTCAAGCCAATTCATCTTGGCTCTGACTCTCATTCCTTGGATCCTACGATTTTGGAGCCTTTTGAGAGAGTTTTTGGCCATAACCATTCTATTAGTGAGGATTTCATTCATAGGGCTAGCTTGCAGCTCAAATTCAGCTTGAAGGAGCATGTCCTGGAGGGTAGCTTCCCTCCTCCAGCAATCCTTAGCTCTCTTTATCCCAATTGTTTAGAAGAGAGTTTTCCATCTTTCAAAATTTAAAGCCCATCTGTCAATGGGATAGATATGCTTATATAACCACCTGTTGATCTGTTTGAGGTAGAAGATTGCACTTCGACAATCCCTATCCTTCAAGAGATTATTATTAAGACAAAATCTAGAGCTGGAGCTTGTTGGCCTGGGGCCACCAGCCTTTAGGCAGAATTTGGCTGTAATAGGGTGATGGTCTGAAACAGAATATGCGAAAACCTCCACCAAGCACCCAACACACACTGGAGAGATCAAGAAAAAGGCCTTGCTAGCATAAAATCTATCAAGTCTACAATAGATTATTCTACCCCCTCTTTGGGAGTTACACCAAGTGAACCAAACCTTTTGGGTAGCATCCTTTTGTCCACCAATAGGATCCTCAACCCCTAACTTAGATTTCATTCTCTGCCAGTAAAAAATTTCATCACCTTTCCAATCAAAACCTAACCCACCCCATTTATCTTCATCTCTCTCCACAAAATTGAAATCCCCAACAATTATCCAAGGAACATCCTGTAGAGTGTAAAGCCACTTCCACAATTGAATTCTATCCTTATAATCATTGGGGGCATAAACCGAACACACCCCAAAGTATTATGTATCCTTTTTTATGATCACCCAGACGACCCTATTGCAAGGAGAAATCCCAAAATTGTGAATATGTTGAGCCCATTTATTAGCCATCAAAATAGCAGCCCCTCCTTTTCCTTTTTCATGGTTTGTAACAAATTGGGTGGCATCCTTCCAGATGACTTTTAAGCTTGTCTCAAGGGTGAAACCAATTTCTTTGACCTCTTGCAACAAAACAAAGTTCGTTTGCAACTTTCGAGTGAGAAATCTTCTTACCACATGTTTCCTGTCAGGGGTTTCAAGCCCCCTCACATTCCAAGAAATACACTCAATCTCCATCATAACTATTCATTAGGCGGATTTCCTTTATTGCTCTTAAAATTATCAAAGCATTTGGGAAGCTTGGGTTCAACTTCCATTCTCTTTGCATTGGGTGGCAGGATACCACTCAACTTTTTCCTCTTATCCTTCAAGGGGTGGTTAGAGTTCACATCACAGGGGACCTTATTCCCTTCTAAACCTTTTTTCTTTCTATATCTTCGAGTTTTCTTGATAGCCACTTCCATGGGGTGTTGATCACCATCAATGGTCTCTCGAGTAGAGAGTAAGTCTATGTCTTCAGCAGAGTCCATTCTAGACTACGATGCAAAACCATCTGAGCTCATCATTCCATCAAGGGAGTGGGAGAGAATCCTTGATGTGCAAGGCACTCAGATTTCATGTACTTTTTCATTACCAACCAGAAAATAAATAGTATTAAAGGAGAGAGGCTTCTCAACTCTGCTTCCTGAACCCACAGGTTGGAGAGACACAAGACTGTTATTATGTTCAACAAAATATCCATCTTCCGGGGCTACCTCAAAGTCAGGGGGCTCTCCCAACTACTTGGGGTATCCTTGAGATTATCAGGGGTTTGAAGAGCCTTTTCTTTAGATTCATCCAAGGAACCTATGTCACTTTGATTCCCCATTTCTTTATTTTCCTTGAAATATTTAGAATTAACAGTATATAATTCTATATTTGGTTTGGGGTTAAGATCAATGGATTGCTTGTGTTGTCTTAAACTTAGTAAAGCCAGTTGTTGAGCATTCAACTTTAGGTTACCATCTATTTTAGCAGGAGTTTTGATGTTAGCAGACACAGGTTCTTCCATCACATTTTTACAAGTATTCCTTTCTAGATACAGAAGAGAAGTCGAGTTCTCTTCAACAACACCAATTAGGGGGTTATTTCCAACTATTTCAACTTCCCCATGAAGCAGAGAGGTGTTGCTAGTTTTTTTACTAGCTTTTGATGGAGAAAATTCCTCATCAAGCTATTGTGGAGTGGGGACCGAAGGAATAGCATCTCCACGAATCTTAATATCATTCTTTGCCCGACCCTCTACTTTAGAGGGTTGTTTATTATTCTTATTGTTTTTGTTCATTCCACCATAGGCGGGTTTGTTATTATTTCTACTTTTTATTAACTGACAATTTCGTCTAATGTGACCTTTGCGTCTACAAAGATAGCACACGTTTAACCCTCCTAGGGTTTCAATTTCACAGTAGATTATACCAGTCTTCAAATGAATCTCAAGAACCCCAAGCAATTCCTTGCTAGGAGATAAGGAAATTAAGACCCTTGCATCAGAATGTGGTAATGGCAACTTAGTATCATCAATTTTCAAGACATTCCTATAGGGCTCTAGAAGAAGCAAAACAAATTTCCACAACCGAGGAGGGACCCATTTAATGATCAACCATCTAGGGCTGGAGAGAGCCAGAACCTCATCTTCAACAGCCTCCGGAGTCCAAGAGCCCGAAAAACAACCGTGCCCACATTCCAAAATTGCTTTTTAATGGCTTCAACTTGAGAGACAAGATTATTAAAGAAAATCACATATAAACCCTATTAAATCATTCTACAATAATAAAAGTGCAACCCTATTTTTTTCTCCCAGATATTTTAAAACCACTCTTCCATATATTTCTTTGCTGGAACCCTAGAAGGGTCAACAACAGTAAAAAAGATTGCAGTTTTAATCAACCTAGAATCCTCTTCTGAAATTGCTTCATCTAGAGAAGCTAGGAATTAGGACAACCCTCAAGGATTGAGAGGAGGGATGCTTACCTTGTACTCTTTCTATTGAAAAAATGAGGTGTTTTCTTAGCTTAATACTCTATAGAACTTTAATATTGCTTATCTAAGTAAGTCTTTTCTTTGTTACATATATTCTTTGTGGGTGATTATCTTGATTAATCCATTTTACTGTTGTAGAATGTAGAGAGAAGTTGATAGAAGAACTAGACATGATATTAGAAAGATTACACAAGATGTACCGTGGAGAAACCCTTTCGGGAAAAAACTCCACCAAGAATTATTCTATTATTCAATCTTTGAATTACAATAGCTCCAATTCTTGCTTGAGAATGCTTCTTTTATCTTTACCAATCTTCTTCACACCTGCAAATAAAAACTCTCTTAACTCTTTTCAACTTGCTCGAGATAAATAGGCTTTTAATCAACTTTGTAAACTCAAAATGAGTTACAATTACAATGCACAAGCCCTATCCCTAAAAGGTATGCCATATCTCATGCAAATAGAGTTATCTTTAAATAATAATGCTAAAACATGCGCTTCATCTATTTGGGAATCCCAAACTGAAGCTACAACTCAACCTTCATTATGGTGATAAATCCAAAGCTCTTCCTCAAAGTTGGTGCCCTTAAGTAATCCTACTTAACTAAGCCTTCAAAAATATCTTATCATGCATGAGAGGTAAATCCAATAAATCATCTTGGGCACCCAAGTTGGCTCCAAGTGATTTATAGTTAACTGAAACATTTACTCAACACCATCCATGCAAGAATGGTCATCCCCTATTAACTGGAGGTAGTCCTTGTTATCTGTCATACAACTCAATGTTATTAGCCATGCATTCCAAGTTAACTAAAGCTAACTACATGCAATTCAAAATAACCAACATGCATGCAGCATGCACTTGCATGCAACTGAAGATAACTGAACCATAACTAAAATGAATTGAACTGAACTAAACTGATTATGAACTGAACTGAACTCATTTGAATTGAATTGAACTGAACTTCATGCATGCAAACATAAAATCCTAAATCCTAGGATCATTACATGCATTCAGAAGTGTTATCTCTTATTGTGAATAGTTAACTAAACACAAGGTGAGTTTCACCTTACCATGTGTGCACCCACATGCTCCTATTATTTAGGAATAACTACAAATGTCAATTTCATGATTTATTTCATCCAAATATTAATCTCATCCTAATCTTAGTGTTGTTGAACACATTCCAAGAACTTAGGAGATACATGAAATAATTAATGTTTATGATTTTCAATTAAATGGCATCCTATTTCCAACACTTTCATCTTGCATCAAGACAACACACCCACCAAGCGAGAATCTGGCACCTTCCGACAACTTCCCACACTCACCAGCAACGATGTCACATAATGATTTAACAGAGACATTGTTGGCTGATTGGGAAGCGGTGTCTTTATTAGAACCTCCTGGTGGATCTGTATCACCATCCATCACCTATAGGTCCTACAAGGATTCCACACATATGGCCAGACCCCAGAAGAGGCGTCGACACAAAGGTCACGCCCCACACAAACACAGATTAGAAATATAAGCAATTTGCCCGTGGCGAGGAAAGAACTGTTGAACCAGGAACAAATAACAAGTGTGGAGGAGGGCCTAGCCTCCTCCACAGAGAAGCCCTCTCACACACCCAACCGATACAGAGTTGTAGAGCCCCAACTATTTTTCTTCTTCACGGATCAATCCCTCTATACCTTATCTCTTCATCAATTTATTTGTTTTATATTCAAATATATTAATTATATAATTATATTATAAAAATAATTTATATATATATATATATATTAATAAAAAATTATAATTAATTATTAATTATATGTTTAATATATTATATATATATATGTATATTGTATCTAAATGTTAGATATTAGTATCCTTTAACACATAAAACTAAGTATGATTAAAATATTACAAACATTTTAATGTGTCCACCTTAAACTACACAAAATATTTACAAATAATTTATAGTATGCATTCACTTAAAAGCTTAATAAAGATTTAACAAAAATATTTATCCCATGTAACTTATTTGTCCACCCTTATATGTACTAGGGATACCACATCCACCTATAAGCCCTAATTTTGAAAACAAGCAGTCCAAAAAAGTATAATTAAAACATTTATTATTGAAGACCTGAGAATACACACACTTCGAATAATAATATATTTATTAAAATACAATATAATACTATATAAAATATATATAATAATTTACATTATATAAAATATTGAATAAATATAAATTATATCATATATTTTATACATAACGTATATCACTAAATGATAAATTAATATTAATATAAAATGTTTAAATATACAATATTATAATAACTAATCGGTGACAATAAATTAGATGATTTGTATGCAGTAATGATGAGAGAAAAGTGTGCAATGGGAGTAGAGTGATAGTGTAAAACCCAACCATTTCCTCCACCACACAGAAACAGGAATCCCACCCACCATTGTTTTAATCCTTTGATTGATGCCTTGAGTTTATCGGATAACAAAATGATATGAATGAATGAATGAAGATTTTTAATAACGTCCATGAGGCCAAATAGCCTATGGGACCCACGAATCAGCAACAAAAAGGAACACCACAATAGCCCGAAACAGAAACCACCACCCAACAAATACTTGATCTCCCTTTCCCTTTGTATCTTGGATCTTCTACTATGTATTTTTACCAAGTAATCAACACCTTTCGATATTCTCTCTGCCTCAAATAAGTTGTATAAAGTGTCCACATTTAGAATCTCGATATAATTGACCCAAATATCCATATAAGTTGGACATTCCATGATGTAATGCCATTACATCTCTATAAGCTCTAAAGTATAAAACTTGCATATCCTATCAGCCCATTCTTCTTTAGGTGTTATCCATCTACCAGTTTCACATCTCAGCTAGTGTGAACTAGTTCTTAGCTAAGCTATTACCATTTTCACTTTCCATTTTATTTCTGCACCTATATATATATTTTTAGTATGGTCATATGAGGGATTAAAGTGTTTGATGTAATACTCCCTTTTCCTTGATAACTCCCTAGCCCACATGTTTTCTTTAACTTTTTGTTGCACGTACATTTTGATTTCCTTAATGTTATTTGGGAAATTATCTATGTCGATACCCCACTTGCTCAACCACTTGTTGTTTTGCTTCATCCATGTGCTCTTCTATTTAATTTCTCTGTTGTTGTCATTTTAGGCCAATGGGACACCTCCATGTTCTCTAGCCTCTTTAGATAACTTAGTAACGAATCATAGTCGATGTCTCCATAGGTAAGGCCCCAACCTCAACTAGGACAATCTCATAGGGAACAAACTATTTTATTTTGAGGCTACTTGTGATTAAATGTTTTTGTAGTCTTTCAATTTGTCTCCACTTCATTGTTGAGGTATTGCCACCCCAAACTTCACACCCATAGAGAACCACCAACACCACTAGCAACCCAAAGAGAGTTTTCTTCGTTTTCCAATCCCATAATTCAATACTCCTACATCTAGTTTGCAAAGAGTATAAAGCTTTCCAACCACCTTGAATCCTTTTTTCTCTACATGTCTCCCAACTAAGCCTATTGTGAAAATCAAGGCCAAGGTAATTATAATCACTAACCACTTGCAAGGGACTGCCTTCGAAGATAAATTCTAAAACATCCTTCTTTTTTTTCAATTTAAATATTATAACCTTAGTTTTTCTAGTGTTCACTTGCATCCCAACCTCTTGACAAAATAACTCAAGAGCTTTCAAGTGATCCCTCAAATCATGCACTATTTTTGCCATTAGAATAAGATCATCAACATATAGCAACAATTTTATTACATAATTTGTCAATTCAACTCCCCCCCCACCAAAATTGTCTAACCATTCCTCTAATTTGTCAATATACAACCCAAATAATGTAGGTGAGAGAGGGCAACCTTGTTTGACACCAATGTCACCCAAAACATTTTGACATTCCCTGTTTAGTTCTGATTTTAGCTTGTACCTGATCATATAACCTATGAACAACAACCTTGTGCTTTTTGGAATTCCCAACTCTTCCATTCTAGACCATAACTTGTTTCTAGGAATCGCGTCAAACACTTTCTTGAAGTCTATGAAGCAACAAAAGACCTCACCGCCCTGCTTATCCCAAACTTTCACAATCAAGTACCTAAGTGTAATGTAGTGATATGATGGGTAAGTGACATCTTTATTTCAAGCGTCGAGGGAAACATTTAGTATAGGAAAAGTGGTGGTGGAAAATCCTCTTAAAGCATTGCTAATTTCTTTGTTTAGTGAATTAAAAAGGGAAAAATCGGTGGTAAAAAGATGAATAGTGAGGATCCTTTTGATCGTCTTGCATCCCTTCTGCAATATTATGCATCATGGATTTACTTTGTTAGGTTGCTTCTATTCAAATTGAAATACCTTCAACATAATAAATTATAATACATATAATAATTATTATATTAATAATATTTTTAAATGTATAGTAATTATTTATATATTAATAATCATATAAATATTATATAATTTTTAAAATTAATATTATTAATAATATTTATTGTTATATAATAATTTATTATTAATAATAGATTATTATAATATAGTACTATATAATATATAATATATTATTAATTATATAATAAATAATACTATTTAATACATAATATATTACTAAATTAATTGAATCTTAATATAATATTTATTTGTTATATATTATATGATACATAATAATATTTTTTTAGTTAATATTATAATAATTAACTTTTTATAATAATTATATAAATATTTAATTATAAATTTTATAAAATTATTTTAATTATTTAATCATTAAACCAAATAATATATAAATAAAACTAACTACTAAACGTGACAATGTTGAGGATTTGTGCATCCCTCATACTACAGTGCATGAAACTCATTATCCCATCCCATATCAATATTTAATTGCTCTTTCTCTAGTAATTGTGAAATTGAAGGAATGAAGGCAATGCATTAAGATTTGATTCTATCCTAGGTATTCTAGCAAGAGATAAACGATGACACCTATTACATGCTCGCCACTCACAGCCTTGCCTTTCAAAGTTACTCCTGCCTCACAAATTCACATTCAAAATTTTTGGAATGGTTTTGCGTTTACATCAACAAAACCTCCTCTATCCAATTGTATGGTCAGGATGTTTAATAAATTTGAGATTTAATGTAACATTTTTGTGTACATGGATCTAACATGATGTATGTTGTCACTATAGGAAGCCTCTCGGCTTAACTAACATTTATTTAAATAAAGATATCAAGATAATTTCAATTTAGGAATCGAAGTGGAGTTTAGTAAGGGTAAAACCACACCTTACATGGAATAAATATTTAAATAATTATATAGAAGTTAGAATTCGAAATAATACATGTTAAATGTGAAAATTAAATAAATTAAATTGTAATACGTAGTTATATTTTTGAAATAAAAAGTGTTATCTAAGATATTAGAAATTGATTTGTCATAACATGGAATTTTTAAGGTTTATTTAGATGGTTGTCTTTGAATCTATAAAATAAGTGTAATTTATTATGGTTTAACTCTACACCTGTGGATTTGATCATTTTTATGGAACTAAAGTGACATGTGGACCTAAACCTAAACTCGTAAATAAGAGACATAATCTTTCTACAATCCGTGATAGCAATAGAGAGCTTTTGGAGATAACTATGTAGTAGTTTTTGTATTAAATTTTTACATCGCAGTACATTCCATCATCAAGAAGAGAAGAAATAAAGTTAGATTGCAAAAAAATATTCCTTAAACAAAGGGAAGGGGAGGGGAAGGAAGCAATAAACAAGGTGAAGTACATCAACTGTAGTTTATATGTAGTTATTTTTCTTCTGCTATTACCCTATTTTAGGTAGTACTTTTTCTTCTATTTTTTCCCTATATTTTCTTCAATCTTCATAGGTGATGTTCTCGTTACCATGTCCTTCACTCCCTCTCCCTCCCCTTCCCTTATTTTTAAGGAGCAATTTTCTACAATCTAACTCAGTCTCTCCTTTTCTTGATGATGGATCATGGTGTGTGATCTAAAATGTTAATGCAAAAACTACCACATGTAATTCCATCTAGATGTACTCTTTATTATTGTATCCATATAACTAGTTGTAGGACATAATAACCCGCCCAAAATAACCCTGGACAGAATAACCTAGTCACAATAACCCAAGGACAAAATAACCCAGGGTCATAATAACCCAAGCCAAAATAACCCATGGTTAGAATAACCCATGGACAAAATATCCCCGTAAGAATATAGAGAGAGGAAAACAAAATTTATAAATTACATGGGTTATTTTGTCCATGGGTTATTTTGACCACGAGTTATTTTGGTCGGGTTATTATGTCTGGATACCCATATAACCAAGATAGAAAAAAAAATATATGGATTTGGTCACCTTAATCTCCTAATATCTATATCTACTTAAAGACTCTAGTAGTGTTAAAAAAAAATAGAATCTATTGAATTTCTAAGGTCATGTGCTCCTAAGTCAAACCCCTAGTTGGATAGCTTTACAACTCTATATGAAAGATTCAAAGGCAACAAGCAAGTGTGTAATGAACATGGGATGATGTGTGTTGATGCAATATTTTGATAATACTACTAGAATCCTTTATCCCTTTTGTAAGTTGAATTCTAGATGTGCTCACAAGATTCCTATGTGATTTTCAAATGATTGAATGAATGTCCATAAAATACAACAACCAAACAAAAAAAAAACATAAATGTGCACTAGGCTGGTTCACAGTCAATGGGATGTATTTAAAGTTGAAAGTTCAAGGTTCAAATTTGTGACTATAGGAGTAATATCGATCAAGTTTGCACCTATGAATATAATATAAGTTGACAAATGGACCTAGTATATGGTTTACAAACTTTAGGGATAAGAAATAATAAGATCAATATATGTTGATGTCATGAGTTAAATTCATGCAAGAATAGGCCACTTGTAAAACTAGTTACTACATTTGGAGCATTCTAATCAAAATTGGACCCAAAACATAAGAGAAAAAGGGCAAGGGTATGCAATTTTCACCATTGATTTTTACCTCCACTTCCATGTACATGTGAACTACTAAGTGGATGCATGCCAAAGTAAAAAGAGTATTCAACATAGAATTTAAATATTTTTCATACAATCTAAAGGAAATTAAGTATGCTTGTTTGAGTATTCATTCATGGAAGGTATAGAAAATTACACATTTATTATAGAATGTTTTCATTAGAAAATATCACATTGTAGAAAGGAGAAGACATGAAATGCATAGATCCATTATTATTAATAGGAAGAGAGGCATTCAAACGTCCATCATAACATGAATTTATTGTATTATTAATAAAATTTTCAACAATGTTATTTTTCTTATATTTAAAATCCTTTAAGTTTGATGCATGAAGGAGAAGGTGGAAGAGTTGTAGGATGATGGTTATAAAGGGAAATGGGAGGTGACGAGCTATAGGAAGAGGGAAATAAGGGCTCACTTGGTTTAGGAGGTGACGTATACAAGGATGTTATGTCATTGTACATAAAGAGATGAGGCAATTATTCATAATAAAGAGGGGACATAATGAGTAAAGTGGTAGCAACCTGAATCAAAGAGGCAAATTTAAGGCATTATGAGTAAAAGAATAAGGAAATAACTTGTAAGATATTTTAGGTGGCATGGGAAATGTAGTAGGAAAAGAGAAGAAAATAGTGGGAGAAAATGGAGTAGAATATGGAGAATAAGATGGGCCCATGTCTAAAGAAGAAGTGTTAGATAGATCAAAAGTAGTAGAGATAGATGTAAAAGGGTAGGAACCATAGTATAGTGTGTCCCATGGAGAAAAGAAAGTAGATTTTAATGAAGGAGAGCATGAAGGGGGTGGAAGGGATCATCAAGGTAATCATCGTGAAAATTTTAGTTCAGGCATATTAGAATAGTGGACATCAAGAAAAGTAAAGGAATCACTTGGTGTGGAATCATCATGAGTGGTAAATAGGTCAATAGCAAGAGTATGTAGTAAATTCCCTCTGCCAGTCTTCGTGTCGTATGAGTGAGTTGTTTATTTGAGATGTATTTCTGACTTTGTGAATTCTAATGCTTAATTTGATTTCAAAATTATGTGATAAAGAAAATATTAGGGTTAGCCTTGAGTAATCAATTTGAATTAATTTACAAGATAAGCTAGAGATGCCTAATTAAAGAGACTAACTATTTTGAGAAAATGACACCATGTTGTAAGTAAGACAACTCAAGAAGATAAGTCATATCTTAGGTGTGTCATCCTTTCTAATATGTATTCCAAGTAATTATAAAATTATGGCCACCCCTCTTCTCAGTGAAAATTATAGGCAATAGATCATGTTTGACTAAGTATTCAGCCATGATGGTAAGTTCGTTGATTAATCAACATTAACGTGACAATCATATTGTTTTCAAATAATCCTAGGTAAGAGATAAATGTGTTTCTCCATTAGAAAGTGTTACTTTCTAATTAAACAATAACAGGTATTATCATTGCCTATTGAATGATTAGACCCTAATAATCTAAATAGTATCAATTGATTAGTCACACCTACTCTCCTTGAATAACAATTATAATATCACCATTATGGCCAATTAGATCCTCTTTTAATACGTATATCGTCTTTTAGTAATATTCATGTCTCTTGAAATAGTAGTGTTAATATTAATGTTACAATTGCACTTGAATCTCTTAACATTAATGTGCCTAGACATTATAGCGATGTTAATGCTACTCCTAATTTTAGTGCTAGTGGTGAATGGAAATTAAAATTGAGAACCACACACTAGAGTTATAT
>VDFB02051656.1:0-17324 GCA_007258455.2 Sequoia sempervirens | reverse complement strand
AAATCCCTTATCTAATAAGAAAATATGTTCTTTCCTAAATATTAAACTTCAATATGGGTATGCTTTTAATTAGAAAGCAGGAAAGGCCAAAATACTAGAATTAACAAAGATTTATAAAATGCTATCACTGAATCTTATCGAGCAAGATATAATTTGCAAGAATACAATCAAAACACAGACTAATTGCATTCCACAAAGCATAATGAACTTATTAACCAAAGATAATCATAAACTCAAACAGGTCAAATGCCAAAAATGATTTTCGCACTCACACAGAAATGCAATAATCAACAAAATTGATCAGAACACAAAGATTATAATAAATTTCATTCATGCATTGACCCAAAATTGTAGGCTCACAGACGTATAGCCTTCAAGTTTCAATTATCTTCTATCTATTGGATAGACAAGCTCTGGAGAAATCCTCAAACCTATATCTTCTTGGATTTCCCTTACCATTCTCTAGTAAACGTATCATTTCCTCTTCTAAAAATCCTGAAACTCCTTTCCAATTGGAGTTGAGTATAGTAATCATAGACCTAGATAGTTTAATCATGAACTTCAACTGGTCGCAAGCCTGGCCAAGGTCTTGTACATGCAATACAATAGAATAAATAAGAGGTCATATTGAAGGGCCTATTGAGGGGAAATTGGACTATCATTGAGTGCATTTGGTCACTAATAAGTTGAGCCCAATCAACATATTTCTCACCATGAATGATTATCTAGATAAAGAAGTACATCCAATCTTCAAAGTCATGGGCATTTTCGTTACCTTTTAGTTGATGCAAGAGGACTATCATGTTTGAAATATCATCAACAAAGTGAGTCTTGTGCAGCTTTTTGGGTAACTAATATTTACCTTTCTTTGGGGTAGCAAACCATTCTTGAGCAATTACGTTTTTATATTGATTCTTCTTCTCATGAAAACATTGGTAAGCGAGGACGAAATTGAAATTTAAATACTCTTCTCTCTCTAGTAAACATAAGCATGCGGCAATAGTTTCTCTATTTACCTTAATGACCTATTGATTGTCATTTGTTCTAATTTCTCTCGTGTTGGAATCATAACGATTTATGCACTCGATGACTAGGTCTGTGCATTGAACTGCTACTGGAAAAGTTGTAGCTTGTAACAACCCACTCTCTATTAATCACTGAGTTATTGGAGACCTATCTTCATTTTCGATTCTTTCCCAAAATTCATCCAAATTTATGTGCCCTAACCTGGTATCTCCAATTTCAGGTAATGTGCTTGATAAACCAAACAAATGCTCATAACCCAAGTATTTATATTTCATGGTGACCACGATTTAAAGAACACAACAACAATTGTATTCAAGAAACAATTTGACAAAATGTAGGGATTAAGTTTATGAAAATTCCCTTTTATACTAACTCGCAACTAGCTAGGAGAAGAATTTCACTGTACCTTTGAATTAGGGCTAAATATTGTAACTTTCTTTGTGTGCGTTCTTCTCAATTCTGCTCCTACATCCTCTGCAAATTCACTCCTGAGTGCTCATTAAAATGAATTCTTTTGGCAGCCTAATCCCTTTATAAGCATTCGTAGTTAATGCTCTGTTGTGGTAGGTGAGCATTAATGGCACACCTTAAATTTGGCACATGGGAGGTTTATTGTTCAATATTCACTTTTGGTATTTTTGAAAATTTGAAAAGGAACGGCTATGAAAGTGTGTCAGAGAGGTCAATGGTTTCAAGAACCTTGTCGGGTTCCAACAAGGCTTTCAAAACCTCCACAATCGTTTGAAAGACTTTATTAAGACTAGGCCTTGAAGAACTTCCTATAAAGTATTTATATCAGCTTTTCTTGAGGTTGTGGACACCTTGTTGAGTTCCAACAGAGGTTTCGAAATCTTTAGGAAGTTTTGAATGTTTCTTCATTACCATCAAATTTAATGTAAAACCAATGTTGAGACCAAAATGTCCAAATTGTATCAGCTCAGGGCTTAGTTGAGGAAACCTAATCAAAGGCTGATAAGGTTTCCGAAATCCTGTCGAGTTCCGACAAAGGTTTCGAAACCTTCAAAAAGTCTCGAAAGACTATATTATTGTCTTCAATTTCTTCACTTCCGATTGAATGCATAACTTGCTTTTACTTATGTTGGCTTTAGACTAGGTTGTGAAAACCTTATTGAAACCCCACGTGGTTTTGATAACCACGTCAAAAGCGAAAGACATTAAAATAACTTTAACGAAGACCACTATCAAAAATAACATGAGGTTTCAACAAGTTGTCGGGACAATAGTTGGTTAGCAAAACTTTATCAGGAACCAACAAGGTTCTGAGAAACTCTTCAAAGCCCGACAACCAATGACGAACTTACCAAAGCTTAATCAATCTCGCAAGGACTTGACAAAAACTAAGGTAACACCACAAATCATGTGCTACAACATAAGAGTTTGGACCCTCCCAATAAGCCCAATCAATAGATCCCAAGCTAGGTCCCCAAGTCTCATATCCATGTACAACTATAGGCTTCATGGTTTTATCAAAAAGATGTATCATTGAAGAAATATCATGGAAGTGGATCCCAAAACGTTAACACTCCAAGACACAAAGAGAGGCATAACCCTTGCAAAGACGTGATTGAGAGGCAACTCCATGCTAAAGGACAAGCTAGAAAATTGGACTCCCAAGTATGTGTAAGTTGATGTGATCTCCAAAGTTGCACACTTGTAGAAGAACTGTAATTGGAAAAGAAAATGTCCAAAGATGTTGAAAATCGTGACCTTAGTTTTACTAAAGTTGACCACATGTTGGCAAAGTTCACATAAGCAACCAAGGGCATCAAGTTGTTGTAAGCCTTCGGCAAGATGAGAGAGGAGAATAACATTGTTGGAAAAAAGTAGAATAGCTACTACCACCTCCTCTAAAATACAACCATTATCAATATGAGTATGCTCCCAAAGAAACTCCTCCAACTCATCAATGTAAATGCTAAAGAGGGTTGATGAGAGAGGACACCCTTGTTTGACCCCAATGGTATTTCTCACAAGGTCAAAATGACCATGAGAAGTATAGAACTGCCCAATAAGTATCTCATTAAGCATCCAAGCTGCGGTAATGAGAGAATCAAAAATACCAACATTATGAATCTTTTGGAAAAGTAGGTGTCTGAAATTGAGTCAAATGCCTTCTTGGAGTCTATAAAACAACAAACAATTGTGGAAAATTGATGAAAAGCCCCCTCAATAATAGGCAAGAATGTAAAGGTGTGGTCAATGGTCTAATAAGCTCTTCTAAAGTTGGCTTGCCCCCAAGCTCTAAGATTAACCCTCTGTAGGTGCTCAAAAAACTACATGTTTAACATCATGGCATAAAGTTTGGCAAATGTATACCCAATCATGATGGCCCTATAGTTGCCAAGGTTGAAGAGATCTCCAAATTAATGAATAGGATGAATTATGTGTTGAGACCAAGATTGATGAAAGCTTAAACAAACCACCTCATTAGAAAGCTTTGCCAAAGGGTGACCAAGGGTTCCACATCACATTTTGATGAATTTGGATTGGAGGCCTTTCCAATCGTTTGTTTTGCTGGTATATAACCTCAACATAGCCCTGTCAATATGAAATATGCCCCTTTAATTTTTTCCCAAAATTTTCACAACACAAACCAGCACTACGCCAATGGTTAGCGTTACCTACCAAAAGATAATCAAACTGAATGTGACCTACACCAAGAATGTTCACCAAGATCCTTTGGAAGGTGAGCTGATAGCATATGGCAATGGATTCTAAACAACAACTAAATTTGAATTTCAAACTAAAATGAAGGTAGGCAGTGATCTAGCCATAAAGAATTCCACACTACCACTTATTCAATGGGGGGAAAGATATTAGAATGCAACACAATTCATCCACTTCTCAGCAAGCATCCACTCAGCAGTGGGGATTCGCCACTTTTCAGTGGGTGAAATATGAGAGATTTAATTATTCTTTTCTCCACACTGGCGGTAAACCGTCCAGCGGTTACAATGTGTGAAAATTAACACTAGTAAATGCAGCAATTAAATGACTGGAACAGTACTACTATTTACAGTCTTACAATATCAAAATAGCTGCAAAATTACAAGTGTTTTACAATAGCATCAAAGCACAATGATAGAAGATGATCTCCCACACTTATAATCTCTCCAATGTTGAAAATAGAAACCAAAATCTGAACTGATATAAATCTGATACGACATACAGCAAACTGAAATTTTGAACCAGCAATCTATGAAACACCAAAATCAATCAAATCTTTTACCACACTCCACAAACTCTAGCCAAACTGAAAGCTCATCAATGCAATGACTACGCGACCAAGAATTAATCACTTTCCAAGCACTAAACACTCCCAAAGACCCTGCTCGAATTCCAAGGCATTAAATACATGGTACGGCCCTATGAGAGGGTCAACCTTGCTTAAAAAATCACCTTCTTCATTATTAAACCTGCCAATGCACAATTAGGGGCGCCTCAAGCATATGCAATGAACGAACAAATACCCATATGGAAATAAAATTTACCCAAGGAGCTGTAATCAAAATCGACTTTCAGCCATGACTGAACCAGCACAAACCAAACTCTGAAAATCATCAAAAATTCGCCAACAATGAAGCACAATCTGCTAGTTTGGATGAGAAGCAGCAATTTTCCCAACTAGGTGTTATCGTTCATACACGAAATTGGTTCTACGCTAGGAGGTATGCATTCCACAAAGCCAAATTCATGAAATCATTTTGATAGCATAACATTAGCATAAACAATGGATGATCAAATGCTGGAGCCAAGCCTCTCTTTTATAGAACTTGAGGTGACCTTTCGGATTCCCCAAATTTCCCTCCAAAAAGGGATGCCCATTTTGTCTTTTGAAATATTTTACTTGTCAAAATATTTAATTCCTCCTTATTATGGCGTCCAAACTCCAAGGCAAAAATATCAATTTAATGTCTCCATGAGGTGTCCACCCTTGAGTACCACCTTTTAACACAGCTTCTAGTCATTACATTAGGCCAAGGGGTTAATTTAAAAACATATTGTTAATGACTTGAAATAATTTATTTCTCCAAATATTGCATCTTTAAAGCCAAAACCAAAAATACTCAACTGCTCCACACAATAAAATTATATATTTTATTATCTTGTGATATCTCTTTCAATGCACTTTTACATATTTATAGGATTCTAACATCCTATTTTTTAGGAAACTCTCTAAACGACTTTCCTAATTATAATGTGTTGTTTTAACAACTCTACAAACAAACTAACTTCTCACATACATAATAGCTATATGAGTTGTGACAACAACTTACATTATTAACTTACGTCAACACTAACATTTAATTTCCCAACATTCCCCCCCTTAGTGTGCATGGTAAGAACTCACACCCTACATCTGCAGTAGGCCCAACTCTTGTGGCTTATGATCTTGATTCAAAACGAAAGGCACCTCCCACAAACCCTTTCAAGATCCATGAATTGCATTACACAAACTAGCTAACTTCTCACATACGTAATAGCTATGTGAGTTGTGATAACAACTCACATTATTAACTTACCTGAACACTAACATTTAATTTCCCAACGTTCCCCCCCTTAGTGTGCATGGTAAGAACTCACATCCTACATCTGCAATAGGCCCAACTCTTGTGGCTTATGATCTTGATTCAAAACGAAAGGCACCTCCCACAAACCCTTTCAAGATCCATGAACTGCATTACACTAGTGCTTTTGTTCATTATAATATTTTACACTAGGGAGAAGAAAATAACACACATAGGAAATGAAATGCCACCAGAGCTAATAAGTGTCCCTGTGGTTGGTGACTAGCGAGAGGATGTTGATTGTCCTCCTTCCTCCATTGCCCCCTGCCTCCAATCTTGAATTTATCTAAAACACATATTCTTCTTCACTAGGACATGATATCTCTTCATCATTGGCATTGTTTTCCCAATCAGTTTCTTCAACCAAGGAAGCATGGCGATCTAGCTTTTCATCCAATAGATCCTGTGCCCTCTTCTTACAATTCAATATTACATGTCCTGTTTCATTACAATAGAAGCATTTGATTTTTCCTTTTGAATGATTATACTCAGATTTGTGCTTTCTTTTTCTTGCTTTGTTTTGTACATACAAGACTTCTTCAGATTTTGAATCTTCATTATTGTCAAGTAGAGTAGAAATTACTCCTTCAAGGCTAATGTTTACCTTGCTTAAAGTGAACGCCATACCAGACATATGATTAGGCAAACTATTCAAAAGTATTGCTTTGGCATCATCATCCTTCACTTTTTCATTAATGCCAGCTAGCTGATTTAGGAGAGAATGAAACTTTTGATATGATTAGCCATTGTTGTACCTTTTTCCATCTTCAATCCATAAAATCTTTGCTTCAATGTTGTTTTAGCACATTTTGCTTCAGATCCGAAGAGCTTGTTCAATGACTCCCAAATCTCTTTTGCCGACTTCGCAAAATCTACATGTTATAAATATGCTTTTGATAGGCCGAGACCAATAGTTCCCAAAGCTTTCTAATTTTTGATATTCCACTTAGCAGGTTTATCTGCATCAATTGGTGTGATTGAGCTCGGTCTGACAACATCCCAAAGATCATTTTCTATCAAATGTAGCTGCATCTGAATCTGCCATGTATGAAAGTCTCTACCATCGAATTTCTCAATGAAAGTTAATTTATCCGTATTGATTTTATATAACCACTAAATAAAACTAACTATTCCCAAATGATCATATCATATCTTTTATGGGCCAATCAACAAAAACTTAAGTGGCCACAAGAAACAACTAAATAATCGTTGTGGGCTGGAGAAATAAGAATCAAATAAAAACGTCAAACCAATGAAGCCACCGTTCTTGCTGAAGAATGACAATAGAAAAGATTCTCTAGCCAACAAAATATCTACAAAGGAGCCACGCACTACGCAAGAGGATAAACGACTTGTGTGGATTGCCTCATACAGACCTCGACGTTTCCCTTCACCACACTCCTAGCAAGAGCTTCCAGTCACCAGGGAAAAAGACAACATTCTTCACAACCTTAGATTTCTCTTCATAGCCTCGAGATCTTACTGCTTATCAATCCAAACGGATCTGTACTCACAGTTCTAAGCACAGTTCCAAGTTCATAGTTTGGCCACAGTTCACGCATTCACTTTCTACGTGATTCCAATATCATAGAATCCAAGAGAAACGATGAGTCAAGGAAAACACTCGAGTAGAGAAAAAAACGATGAGTCAAAGAAAACGTTGAGCAAAGGATTTGCTTGGTAACGTGAGGAGTTGAAGCTCAAGCCTAGACGTTGTGCCCTTTAAACAAATATTCTACCACTACTTCATATGCCCAAAAATTTCTACATTCAATACATACACCAACTTCAACCTAAACTGAGTGATCTTATAAGATCTTCAATCCCTCTGATCATGCCTGCTCTGATACAATATTAGAGATTTTGGGCAGAATAATAGATACTATCAATAGATTAAAAAATATCGTGCTTCACACAATAAAATCATATATTTTATTATCTTGTGATATCTCTTTCAATGCATTTTTACATATTTATAGGATTCTAACATCCTATTTTATAGGAAACTCTCTAAACGAATTTCCTAATTATAATGAATTGTTTTAACAACTCTACAAACAAACTAACTTCTCACTTATGTAATAGCTATGTGAGTTGTGATAACAACTCACATTATTAACTTACGTGAACAATAACATTTAATTTTCCAACAGGTACCACCAGATCAGGGTTCGAGAGCAAGACATTCATAAGACTGCATTCGGATGTCATTATGGGCATTATGAGTTTTTGGTGATGCCATTTGGATTGATTAACTCACCTGCAACATTCCAATCTTGTATGTATCATATCTTCAATAAGCAGTTGTGTAAGTTTCTCCTAGTATTCTTTGATGAATTGCTCATTTACAGTAAGACTTGGGAGGACCATTTGAGACAGTTTGATGAGATTTTGACTATTATGGGAGAGCAGTCATTATATGCTATGGCCTCAAAGTGTGAATTTGGCCTTAGAGAGATACTCTACTTGGGGCATGTGATCAGTGCACAAGGGGTGCAGGTCCATCAGGAGTAGATACGGGCAATACTAGATTGGCAACCACCTAGGACACTCACAAAGTTGTGGGGCTTCTTTGGACTATGCAGTTACTACAGGCAGTTTGTGAGGGGATTTTTACAGTTGGGAACACCTTTGACAAATCTGACCAAGAGAGGCGCATTCAGTTGGTCAGAGGAGGCACAACGAGCTTTTGATAAGCTCAAGGAGGTGATGAGTAGTTGTCCAATTTTGGCACTTCCATATTTCACACAACTGTTTGTCTTTGAGTGTGATGCCTCAAGCGAGGGTATAGGAGCAGTGTTGATGCAAAACCGTCACCCCATAGCTTTTGAGAGCCACAAGTTGAGGGGGCTAGAGAGACTATACTCCATCTACAATAAGGAGATGCTCGCCATTATGCATGCTTTGGCAAAATTCAGCCAGTATCTAGTTGGAGGGCAGTTTGTGGTGAGGACCGACCACAATAGTCTTAGATACTTCTTGGAGCAAAGGGATTTGACTGAGAGGCAATAGAAGTGGGTTAGCAGGATACGGGCATATGACTTTGACATAGAGTATGTGAAGGGGAAGAAGAACATTGTTGCGGATGCTCTTTCCAAGAGGCCTTCAGCTTGCTCACTTTTTGAGATTTCTGCAAATTGGAAATCCCTCTTATTGGAGGAGTACTCCAAGAATAAGTATGCTTGCGAGGTGATGGATGGGTTGATCCAGGATGACAGGTATCGAGTGGTAGATGATGTGATTTTCTACAAGGATGGGATCTACTTGGTGTCAGAATCTAAATTGAAGGAGAGGATACTGCAGGGTTCACATGAAACTCCCTTAGCAGGCCATCAGTGCTACTTCAAGACATGCAAGTAGGTGAGAGAGAGGTTCTCATGGAAGGGCCTCAAGGAGGATGTCTTGAGACATGTCAGAGAGTGTGAGACTTGTCAGCAGAAATAGTCTAAGCTTTCACAGCCAACAGGGTTATTGCAACCTTTTCCCATTCCAAAGCGGAAGTGGGAGAGCATTTCCATGGACTTCATCACAGGTCTACCCAAGGTGCATGGGAGAGATTGTATCTATGTGGTGGTGGACCGATTGACGAAGTATGCTCACTTCTTCACCATACCGACAGAGTATAGGGCTCCGCAGGTTGTTGAGTTATTCTTTAGAGAGATATTCAAGTTGCATGGTTTACTGAAGTTCATTGTCAATGATCAAGACAGCAGATTCTTGAGTGCATTTTGGCAAGAGCTATCCAGATTGGTAGAAACTAAGCTGACACCTAGCACGAGTTACCATCCACAGACAAAAGGCCAGACAAAAATTGTGAATAAGTGGTTGGAGGGTTACTTGCACAACTACATTTTAGGGCAGCAGAGAGCATGGGTTAAGTGGTTGCACTTGGGAGAGTATTGTTATAATACCACTTACCACATGTCTATTGGGATGTCGCCCTTCTAAGCTCTATATGATTATGATGTACCATCATTTATGGATTTGGCTTTTGGAGAGAGTAGAGCTCCTAAGGCCAAGGATTGGATACAGGAGAGTCAGGACATCTTGAAGCACTCAAGGATAATCTGCAGACAACACAGAATCAGCAGAAGACCTATGCGGATAGACATAGGGTTGAGCGTAGTTTTGAGGTGGGGGACTTGGTCTACCTTCATTTGCACCCATACAGACAGTCTTCACTGAAGAAGAGTGGTGCAAAGAAGCTCAAGCCTCGATTTTATGGGCCATACAGGATTGTTAGGCATGTTGGAGAGGCTGCTTATGAGTTGGAGCTGCTTGAGAGCAGCAAGATCCATAATGTATGATGCAGCTTATGAGTTGGAGCTTATGAGTCTTCTTAGATGCTAAAATTCTTCAAACAATATGAACAATTACAAGCGCAAAGTCTTGTCGATCATTCAACCAAAGTATCCAAAGAGCATGAACAATTACAAGCGCAAAGTCTTGTAGATCATCCAACCATAGTTAAACAAAACACAATTGTAAATCTAAGTAAAAGATGTAACACAAAGTTTACATGAATTGCTTAGAGTCTTTCAGATATCACTTACTAATTACCACCAAAAGAGATCAATTCACAAGACTATTGAATCCAACACAAAGTCTGGTTTGCAATCTTCTTCTTTATTGATCAGATTTTGTTCGCAAAGTATGAACACAAAGTTTCACAATTTGTTTCAAAAAGGGCAGCAATTCGTTGCAAAATACTAGAAGATCCTTAATACAAAGGAAATCCCTCATATATATAGAAAGAGGGAAGAGCAAAATTAGGAAACTAATTTGAGAAAATCAAGGAAAGTTGGGTGAGCGATTTAAGGAGATCTCACCTAACTTTGACCAAAGTCAAAGTGTAATTTGTTTTCAAAAGATTACATCTCGAACTTGGTGCAATTACAATTTACAAAAAGGCATATAAAATGTCAAGAAATATTTACAAGATGCATAATGGGAGGCATCAAAAATGTCTAACACTGGAGATCAGGAACCTTCATGTTTCCTTGCTTTGGGCGCGGAAGTCTTCGTATTTCTTCCTGGTCTCCTGCACGAACTTCTCATCCGAACCAACGGTGTAATCCACAATGGTGTGAATTCTCGTGATCAATCTCATGGCAGATGAGTGAACCTTCTTGCACCTGTCAAGATGGGTTTTCAGGTTATCCAATGTGAACCTTGTATCACAAATGGCATTCAGAGAGGCTTCTGAAAAGTTTGCGCTGTCAATCATCTTCATGAATCTTCTTCAGACTTTTTCCCACTTTCAGAAACTTCTTCTGCATCAGAGTCTGCTTCTGCTGAGTCTTCATCTTCATCGGATGGGTCACAGGAAATATCTTCCTCATCGGAATCTTTCTCTTCTAAAACAGCCTTTTTACCTTTAGAGCGAGATGGTTTAGTGGTTTCTCCTTCTGGGACGGCCTGGGTATCTTTCTTGCCAACAGTAAACTTGATCCTAGGACCTCTTCGTGAAGAAGTGGGAACAGCCGCTGATTTATTTTTCATGCGGAGTTCTTGTTGTCGGCGAGCTTCTGCTTCTGATTCTTCCCCTTTCAAATCTGTTTTGAAACTTTTCATTTCAAAACCATGCTTATGTAACCATTTTGCAGTATTGGATAAGATTGGTGCCAATCTCTTTCTGATGCTAGTACTTTCTTTCCTAGACCATTGAATTGCAGGCACCAGCTTTTTAGAAACCTCTTGTTCATCATAATAGACAACATTCATGATATCGCCAGGATTTGTAAAATCCTTTGGTAGGTCAGCAATATCAAGGTCTCTGATTTGCTGTACGGTCAACCTACAATAATACATTTTGCGAATGGCTTCTTCATCTCTGCAATCAACCCAGATGTCTTCAAAACGGTACTTGTGATGATGGCCCTTTTGCAATCGCCTTATGACATCCCGGTAATCAAAATCAAACCTATATCTATAGGTCCTGATTGTCATGATTTGCATCTCAACATAAACAAATTTGGCTTTCTATACAGTCGGGATAGTATATCTACCAATTGTCAGTGGGAACTTGAATCCACGCTTGTGAATATTTCTTCATTCTTTGTGCACTGAAATCAGCTGTCTGCACATCTCCATGAGAACCCACTTGTTCGAAGGATATCATGGCAACATGTAAGGGCAGCCAGTGTAGCACCCTACTCTTAAATAAGTAAATGTTGGGAATTGTAGAAATATGCATCCAACTTTACTGACCACCTTATAGGCCTCATTAGATACCCTTCTCCTCTCGAGAGTTGGATCAAAATTGAAAAGCAACGGTGCGAAGAAAGCATCAGTAACCCTCCTGAAATGATGGAAGCTTTCCTTCAACTCCAGTTGATAGAAAAATTTATACACAGGTACCAGCATCCGATTCCCTTTTGTGGATAGACCTGGAAATTGTCTCGTTACAGCTGCTGCATACACTAGATAAGAAGTCATATAGAATTTTAATGTAGAAGGCGCATTGATCAGTTGCTCATGTATTTCATCACTGATCTGTTTGCCCCAGTCAATGTGAACTTTTTGTCTTCTTATAATCCTTATGTATTCATACATCCAATCATAAAAAGTGGATGATTCAGGCAAGCCCTTCACTCTGCTTAAAAATGTGATCATATCTTTGACATCATCTTTGAAATCACTTCGCAGGAGTCCCTTTGGCCATCTGGAAACAGTTTGCCTAGGCTTCTTCAACTATTGGCTATTTATTAGGTTTTTAGCCTTGTTGGGATCAGCGTCAAAGACTTCTTGTGCTTTTTGTATCGAGATGTCAATGTACTCCATTTGTGAAATTTTAAACACAATATCAAAGAAGTCAAGGTCGAGTCTTAAAATCTCGTGCCCAGAAGAATCAATCACACTTCTGCTTTCCATGATGTAGTGGGATGCAACTTGAAGGACAAATTTTGAATTGTGTGCAGCAGTAGGGAACATAGTTACCAAATGCAGGTTACTGTGTACAATTGCTCTCATAGGATCAGGAAGAGGCTTTTTCTCAGTTTTCTCTGCAGAATCAACCAAGTCTTGATGACCAACCTCTGTGTCTTTTATTTCTTCCACCTTGGAGACCATTACAGTTGGCGGATAGACACCTTGATACTTATATTTCATTTTCTCTTTTGCTTTTGAAGACGACGAAGGTTTTCTGGTAGTCATCTGCGAGCAACTAAAACTTTGATCAATCAACTTTGAGGATCTTGGAAAGAGACTGCAAGATGTGGAGTCAGAACAAACGTTAGTCTTTAAACAACATGGGGATGCGTGAAGCGAGCAACGATGATGAGCAAGCATGGAGCGAATGACAAGGTACGCAAAACGATGCACAAAGTGGATGGAAAGAGGTTTGAAACAAAATTGGCAAGTTTCGAGGTGTTTGGAAGAAAAATTGGGAAGTGTAAGGGCGCTGAAAATCAGCACCCTTGCACTTAGGGGAAAACAAACTTTGGTGCAGGGGCACTGAAAAACAGGGCTCCTGCACTTAGAGTGTTGAAACAAAGTTCAAAGTGTCAGGGCACTAAAAAACAGCGCCCTTATACTTTGCTCAATTTTTTTTTGTTAAGGCAAGAGTGGACTAAAACGGCGCGCCATTGTTGGAGAATCTTCATCACTTAGGAGATTTCAAAACATAGAATATGTTTAAGGTGCAAACTCTTCTGAGGACGGCACCATGGCATAATGAGGGACTTTCAGCCAAGATCAAAACGAGTGTCATAGCATGAAGAAACCACGCGCATGAAGCTATTCAAGGAATGATCAAGAATCAAAGATAGAAGGGGAAGACCGAACCAAAACCCCTTGGCAAACATGAGGAAGAAACCCGAACAAGAGAACTCACGCGAAAAGAAAGAGAAACAAACGCGTAAAGAAAGGAAGAGAAGCGCATATGGAGAGAAGAGAACTCACCTGTAAGGAGAAAACTCACGCATAGGGAGACCAGGAAAACTCACGCATAGGGAGATAACACGTTTATTTACAGAAATCAAGATCACGACTTGATAAAAAGAAGCGCATTAACAAAACCTATCAAAATAGAACGCAAACATAAAGAGAAGTAAAGAAAAGAAAAAACGAATAGCAACATACCTGAAGCAAGACTTCAAAACCCTAGCATGACCAAGGAGAAGATCCTCAAGAAAACGCGTTTTTGGAGAAGGAAAATGCGCACCCAGCAAAGAGAAGATAAGTTGAAGACCACATTTGATGGAAATGAAACATAAAATCACTTTTAAGTGATTGGGAAACATTAAAACCCTAACTCAAGTCGCGCATTAAATTGAGGCATAAAAGAGGGCACGAAATCAAAATATGCAAATGACATGAAGAAGTGTGCCTGAGCCAAAAATTGGCTAAGTCTGGCAACAATGTGTAAGAGCGCACTTTTTCACCGCTTCTACACATTGTTGAAAAATCTCTTTATGCAGGGGCGCTAATTTTTGGCGCCCCTGCACTTTCAACACTTAGTCAAATTTTTAACATGGGCAGGAGTGCACTTTTTAGGTGCAACTGCATTTTTCACAATTTGACTAAGTATGAACAGTGAGATTTTGCGAAGGAGCTCGTTTCGAAGGTCTTCGCGAGGCGAACATAGGGGGATGCTCAAACTGATTGTTTGAGGCTTTGGAACGCATTACGAGGTGGCTTGAACATCACCTTGTTTTGCATGCTTGAACTTCACGAACCCAGGAACGGACAAGTTTCGTAGGGGGTTTATTCGTGGAACGAGCGCTACTAGATTATGTGATAACACGTTGTATACTACTGAGGCGTGCTTCTTGAAGCTTTACTTCATGCTCCTTTACGGCCTCATTTTCAACCTCATTTTCAGACTTTTCTGCCTCGAATTCCCCTTGTGCAATTTGTTGGTTTGATTTTTCAAGTTCGGAATCCTCATAGAATGCCCACATTATTCAATTAGCCTTGCCCTTAGGCCTCAAAGGACAGTCTTGGTTTGCATCATAGGGCCCTTTGAAATAGAAACACAACTTCTACTTACACAAATCATTGATGGTTTCTTGGTCTAATGGGGCTGCTGATTTCCCTTTTGAATTTGAATCTTCCTTCTTCTTAGAGAATGACTTGTTGTCCCTATATGAAGATGATGCTTTAGATGAGAACTTACTTTGTGGGGCTACAAGTTCCATACTTCTATCTTTTTTCATAGCCTCTTGTAGGGTCGAGGGATCAAAAGCTTTGATCCAACCTCTCAATGGTTCCAATAGACCTTCGATAAATAACACAACTAATCTTCTTTTGGATATGTTGGGAACCATAATTGACAAACTCGGAAAATCACCAATATATCCCTCCAAACTCCCAACTTGCTTGAGTTGAGCTAGGTCTCTGAAATATGTTTCCGGATCTTTCTTATCAAAGCGTTCAATCAACCTATCAACAAACTCCTGGTAAGAGGTGATGAGGTTATGCTGCAACGTGACCATCCCATGATACCACCAATCATGAGCTAATCCCTCCAAGTGTAAAGTGGCATACTTGATTGCATCCTCCTTTGCCATGGGTTGAAGAGTCAAGAAAGTATCCAGTTTGTGAACCCAAGCCTGTGTTGTGATCTTACCAACTACCATCGAATGTAGGCAATATGAGTTTGTTGGCACCATGTTTCAGGTCTCTATTTTGATTTTGAGGCCTCCTATCTTGCCTTGATTTGTAGTGCTCTCTCCTCTAACTTACAAATCTGTGAAAGCTCACTCGAACCTATGGTGTTAATAACTCTCATTCGTCATTAGCTGCCATGAGATTATCTGCAAATATTTCCTCTCCCTCTTCTTCAGCATTTCCCTCTTCTGGTTCATTCCTAAAAAAGGTAGGACGTGTAGGTCTATCTATGGTATGGGTGGGTGCTCTTGGTCAAATCTCTTACCACACTCCACATACTCCAGCCAAACTGAAAGCTCATCAATGCAATGACTACGCGACCAAGAATTAATCACTTTCCAAGCACTAAACACTCCCAAAGACCCTGCTCGAATTCCAAGGCATTAAATACATGGTACGGCCCTATGAGAGGGTCAACCTTGCTTAAAAAATCACCTTCTTCATTATTAAACCTGCCAATGCACAATTAGGGGCGCCTCAAGCATATGCAATGAACGAACAAATACCCATATGGAAATAAAATTTACCCAAGGAGCTGTAATCAAAATCGACTTTCAGCCAAGACTGAACCAGCACAAACCAAACTCTGAAAATCATCAAAAATTCGCCAACAATGAAGCACAATCTGCTAGTTTGGATGAGAAGCAGCAATTTTCCCAACTAGGTGTTATCGTTCATACACGAAATTGGTTCTACGCTAGGAGGTATGCATTCCACAAAGCCAAATTCATGAAATCATTTTGATAGCATAACATTAGCATAAACAATGGATGATCAAATGCTGGAGCCAAGCCTCTCTTTTATAGAACTTGAGGTGACCTTTCGGATTCCCCAAATTTCCCTCCAAAAAGGGATGCCCATTTTGTCTTTTGAAATATTTTACTTTTCAAAATATTTAATTCCTCCTTATTATGGCGTCCAAACTCCAAGGCAAAAATATCAATTTAATGTCTCCATGAGGTGTCCACCCTTGAGTACCACCTTTTAACACAGCTTCTAGTCATTACATTAGGCCAAGGGGTTAATTTAAAAACATATTGTTAATGACTTGAAATAATTTATTTCTCCAAATATTGCATCTTTAAAGCCAAAACCAAAAATACTCAACTGCTCCAACTAAAATGAAAACTCATTGAAATGTTGTCAACTGGATCATTGCCAAAATTAGAACTTACTAAAAATAGTAAACTCCGAGAAATGCCAAAAATCTCAAACAATGGAAACCCTAATTTCACCTCAACAAGCCTACGAGTCTCCGGAATAGGTTGATGAGCCTTTGAACTGATCACTGATGAGAAGGGGGCATTACACGATGGTACTCATGGAGGAAACAGTAGAGGATAGCAGTGGGGTGGGAACCATAACAACAAGTTGGTTGGGGACATTTTAAAAAGATCTAGCATAGGAAACCCATGCATTGGTGCGCATGTCAGAAGCTGTACTATTTTTCTTGGGAGAAGAGTAAGAAAGAAGCTTTGAGGGAGTGGTGAAGATCTACAAGGAGGGCAAGCTGCCAAGAAACAAGAAACTCCCACTTCTTGTGTTGGAGAAGACAACAATACTCCCTACATCATGGAGGGAAGATCATGGGTAGACAGAATTGGAGCCTTTGATGAAGAGATTTACACTTGTCATCAAACCATCACTTTATAGGGCGTAAGCCATGGAGGCAAGGAGTTCTAGGGTAATGTATGGTGTGAGAGCAAGAATCAACGGCAGCATTCCAAAGGGTTTGATGTAGGAACTCATGCATGGAACCAATGGTGGGAAGAGTGAGGTAATGTGTAATGTCCCCTTTCTAGCAGCCACCCAGGAGATGTTTACTTTAGCCTTTATTTATTCCCAAAGGCTAAAAGGAGAAATAAGGGAATAAATTATTAGATTAATTATTTGTAAAGTTATCTCAAAATTATAATATCATAAAATGACTTTATATTTAATTAATTTAATAATAAAGTGACTAAAATAAAATAATATCAAAAAGTCACTTAAGGAATAAAATAATATTTTATTCTAGAAGCTTCTTGGAGACTTGATGAGAATTCTTTATAAGGAGCTTTTGTCTTTGCATTTGGGCATCTGGAGTTGTTGACATCT
>VDFB02051655.1:0-29093 GCA_007258455.2 Sequoia sempervirens | reverse complement strand
AATCTTAAAATCTAACCTAAATTAACAACTAAAAATCTAATTAAATTAGCAATTTAAAAATCTAAACTACATTAAAAAAGTAGAAACTAAACTTAAATTACAAAAAGCCAAACTAAATTAAAAAAAATTAATAAAAAAAAAAATTAAATTAGAAACTTTAATCTAATCTTAAAAAGTAAAAGTCTAAATTAGAAATTTTAATCTAATCTAAAAAAGTAAAAAGACTAAATTAGAAATTTTAATCTAATCTAAAAAGGTAAAATCTAAATTAGAAATTTAAAAACTAAACTAAATTAAAAAAAAATTTAAAAAAACTAATCTAAATTAGAAATTTAAAAACTAAACTAAATTAAAAATCAAATATATACTAAATTAGAAACTTAAATTTAAAATCTAAATTAGAATCTAAACTGAATTAAATTTAAATTAAATTAGTAACTTTAAAATCTAAAATCTAAATCTAAACTTAATTTAAAACTTAAATCTAAAATAAATAATAAAGAAAATATTTCAAACAATTTTGTTGTTTATCTCTACTCCAGCAAGCTTGATTCAGTGGACTTGATCATGGTGAGGTTATGTGAAAGCAAATAAATTTTTTTGTGCAAAAGCAAATAATATCTGTTGTGCAAAGTTTGTTTATTCAAAGACCAGGGCTTAAATTTCATGGTCATAAAACTGTATTTAGAGATTTTTGTCATAAAATACAATCAAAATTTTAAGATTGTATCAGATGAAAGGAGATATTTTGGATAGACTGTCAAAATTTATATAGAATTATATATGTGTGTGTGTGATTTATATATAAGTTTACTTACATTAAGGTATATCATAATGTTTTAAGGGCACCTTTGAATAGATAACCATCATTAAAAAAAAAATTGATAGGCAAGGTCAACTGTCAAATGTAAGCCCTGTCAAAGACCATTAAATATTTCATGCAAACAAAGCATTAAACATGCAAACAGACCTGCAACAGATTAACTCGAAACATCAAAACTTCTATCAAGCGAAAATGAAGCAATAGATAAACTAAGGAAAGGTCCCACTGGGTGTGCCAAAATGTTGATGAAGGAAATGGGTATCTGAATTTGAAGATTCAGATTTGTTCCAACATCAAACAATGGAGTATCTACCCACCTACATACACATGCAAATAAAATAAACTAACTACACATGCATGCAAATGGATTTTTTGTCTCCATTGCCCTCCTATCATCCAAGATCTTGTGTTATTGAATAAATTTTCTCTCAAAGCATTGTGCACAAGAGGCTATGGCAAACAGAGATTTAAGAGATTGAATGCAAATGATATGGAATTGTGTGAACCCCAATCCTAGTACCTACAAAACAAAGAGAATAAACTCATTAAATTAGATATTGCAAGCATGAACAAGGATTCCCCATGAAATCCATTTGTAAACTTCAAATTAGGAAAGAAAATAATGAACACAATAAAACAAGAAAATGTAGATTCAATCCTAATTAGAATAGAAAACACATGATCCCATAGGGGAATTGGTGCCAATTTGATGTGAAAATTTGGCCCTTTCCCAATTCCTAAGATACAAGCTTGATATGTTGATGATGAGTGATCCACTTTGATGGTGAAGAATGAAAGCTCCAAGCCAAAATCTTCAAAAAACCTAGCTAAGAGATCAATGGTGATGGATGAAAATGGCTAAATATTTTAGCATAATAACTTTGCATAATTTGTGGATAATCAAATGAGGATATGAGCACTTTATTTATAGAATGTCAAGATGGATGAATGTCCAAATTTGAGAAATGTGGGACTAACATTCATCCAATGGCATAATGCCACTTGTCAATCTATGAATGGATGGAGGATGTGCAAGATTTGGGGATTGTGCCAATAAATGCATATTTTTGAATTTCAAATTTGTTGAAATGACTTGCAAGAGGAAAGGGAAATTGCAATAAATTCCACTTGGCTCAAGACAAAGGACATGTAATATGAAGTTATTGCCTTGTTGGATGTACATTGACTTGAAATTTTTGAATTCAAATTTAGAGAATATTCCAAAAGATGCCTTGTGAGGAAAATAGAGATTTAATAAATGAATTAAACCTATTTTCATGTGCAACTTGCAAAATCTAGAGGATGGGACATGATTAGAGATTAAATTAATCAAGGGTTAATTAATTTAATAGGAGAGGTTAGATGATGTGACCTATTTGACTCAAATTTATGGATTTACTTAAATCAAATAAGAGAGGAATATGATAAGAGATTAATTAAATAAATATTTTTTATTTATTTAATTAAAAGATATGATGTTAGATTAAATCAAATAAAGTTTTAATTTATCTAATTTAATGGATAGACTTTAGATATTTAATTAAATAAAATTAGTTATTTAATTAAATAGGGATAATTAGATCAGATGGATTGATTTAATTACCATAAGAGATTGACTCAATTAGATAAAATTATTTATTTAATTAAGAGAGAGAAATTGATGAATTTAATCAGATAAGGGGATTTGATTAAATAGTTAGACCGAGGGATGATTCAGGAAGAAATGATGTTAGTAGTCGAGATCAAGTGCACAATGTCAATCGGTATATTTTACGTGTCTACATTTTGCCCCTCTTTGAAGTAATGCACTTGTTGTGTTGGTTCAAAGAATAAACGATCTCGATCAAATTTGAAAATTTTCATTATTCAAAAACTTGTCCCACTGCTACCTGGTGAGAGAAAACATTCCATTATAAGGCCCCCTCGAGAGATTGGATGAAAATTTCAATTTTTGGGTGATCTCATGAAAAAAAAAGGACAAAGCACCCGAAAGGTCCGAAAGGGCTCCAGGAGGCAAAAAATGTGTCTAAACACAATAAAATGATGAAAAACAAGCCTCAACCAAACAAAACAGGTTCGGGGGTCAAAAACCCTAGTAGGACAGCCAATTAGGGTGAAAAAACCCTAATTTTTAGTCTTTAAAGGGGCCCGAGGGATCACTTTCAAGTCATTTTCAAACACTTCCAATAGTAACCTTGAGATTTGAGCTCAGACCTCTTGATGATATGGTGCAATAACAGCTTCCCTTGCACATTTTTGATCGAGTTCAGACGTACCAACGACCACCTGGCATCGGGGCACCAATATGTGACCCTTACTCGAGCCTCATTTTTCATTTATTACTTTAATTAATGCCTTTAAAGGTTGGTTCGTCTACAGTGGCACTATATAGCGCCGCTCAAAAGTCAAACTACACCACTCGGTATTAAATAGCATCACGGCGGTGCAGTTTGGAGTTTAAAAACTTTGACGTTGAGCTCAGGGCTAGCAGGGGGATTTGCAAAGTGCGACGCGGTGGTCCCAATTTTGCCCAAAGTGTGTCGCTGGGTGAGAAAGTGCACCGCAACTGTGCAATTTTGCTACTTTAAGCCCTAGCATTGGAGTTTGATTAGAAATCAAACTATGATGCCATCACGGGTTACACCGCTGGAGAATTTTCTTGAACATGCGATGAAGATTTTTTCAAAAAATTTAACACGATGACCTTCTTTGATGCAAGACGCGGCGAGGGAGCTCTATTCCTAAGAGAACAAGTCATAGGACCTAGCCGGCTACTTGTGGGACCTGAGTGATAGGGACTAGGATCAACTCTGAATTGTGGGGTTATGGTACATTGCTTACGCGGCGCCCATGCACACTCACTTAGGGATGTTGTCAGAGCTGGCCGAGAGATGGCACAGTGAGACCTCTTTGTTTCATCTTCCCACTAGCGAGGCCACCGTCACCTTAGAGGACATTTGGCATACCTTGAGATTGTCAATTCACAGTCGCCGGGTGATTTTTGACATGGACGAGGGGCGCAAGGCCTGATTTAGAGTCTTCGCCACATATGAGATTGTATTTTGCGAGGGGAAGATAGAGCTCGAGCAGCACAGGATCCTGGCACCTCCCTACCGTTGGGTGATTGTAGCCATCATTTCAAGACTCGTTGTCCCTGATAGATGAGGCTAATACTTTAGTCCCGGCTGGGGATACTGCTGGGAGCGGATGGTTCGAGACAGGCAAGTTCATTTTGCTTGGGGGCCTATTCTTCTAGCTTCATTATATAGAGACCTCCATGAGTACCTCTACATGGATGGCAGAGCACTCGGAGCAGGGGTGACTCTTCTACACGTCTGGGCATGAGAGCACATTATTGTGCTACATCCACATGTTGTTTCAGTTCTGATGGTGCCAAACAATCCCCTCATGTGGCGATACAAAGGCGGTGTGTCCTTCACACACACTAGTGAGCACGGGATCTCCTATTGGAGGAGAGTCATTGAAAAGATGCAGGTTTTCACCTAGCAACCGTACTTGGTCTGCCCAAATGGGCCGACGATGTTGATCAGATCTTCTATTGTCACTAGGACTAGTATATGCAGGGGTGGGAGCACACCATGATTGAGAGGTACCTGCCCGGGCACGTGCAGCGTCAGTTCGAGGAGCCTCAGGATCGCCTGAATGATGATTATGTAGTCATCTTCGCCCACAGCATGACACAAGTGTCATGGGGGCGGTATATTCCTGCTTCAGAGGCGGTGGATAGTTTTAGGCAGTTAGTAGCCCAGCCATGGGCTTATGATCAGGGACTCGCGGATCCAGGCATGACACAGGCCTATAGGGATTGGTTTTGGCCTCCGCTTCGATTGACGATTCCAGGTGCAGTTCTGGATCTGTAGAGAGTTAGAGGCAGAGGAGGAGGACGAGGATGGAGGGCTGAGGTTTGACAGGATCAGCTAGTTGTGCCGCCAATCCATCCAAGATAGGGAAATGTTTCGATGCTAGACTAGTAGCAGGAGCCACTAGGTGTACCACCATGAGGTGAGGATTAGCCTCGAGTGCAGCCACAGGTACAGCCAATGGGTTAGGTGGATCCCTAGGATGTGCTGATTGTGTAGCTACAGGCCTAGGTCCAGGTCGTGATAGCTGAGATAGATCAGGTGAGGGCCGAGAGAGAGTAGCTCAAGGCCAAGAGGGATCAGGTCGTACAGCAGAGACAGGCTGCAAAGCTACAGGAAACCACTGAGCTAGGCAAGAGACAGCAGCTAGAGAGCATGACAGCCTCCTCCTCCTAGGGTACAATGTCAGTTCGGTCTTACAGGGATGTCATCCGAGAGGCTGACTACTATCGGAGGTATTATCATGAGGTCGTACCTAGAGCAGAGCAGGTCCCAAAGTACTCAGAGCAGGCCAGCTACAGACCAGCAGAGGGTCATGATGACAGAGGCGAGGGCAGCATCCACAGGGACAGACCTTGACTGAGATGCTACAATACTTTTGTTCCCTATGGGCTCATTTTCGATAACCCGATGGGCCTTTTGTATTGATTGACATACATGTACAGTGATCCAATTTATTATTATACTATGATAGTTACGTTATTGATGGTGATATATATATGAGCCGGTGGTGATTTTGATATGATGCGATGTGTACTCATTTTTTTATGCATGGATGATTTATTTCTATATATTGTGCAATGATGCTTTTATGGATGCATTTATTTCTGATTATGTATGCATTATGATTATGAATAACATATCTATATTATGTTGAACTATGATATGCAAATGTGATGTGCAATGATGTTTTCTATATGATGATCTATTTTATATTAATGCAAATGGTGACATGATATGTGGTATGGAATGTAATATGCAAATTGATATGGTATATATGTGAAATGTTATGTGAATCATGCTTATATATGAACAGATTATGGATAGATGTATGTTTTGTATGTGATATAATGAATTATGTTTATATTATGCAATGAATGATTTATGATGCTATTTGTGAGATGACATGGATGATGTAATGTGATGGTCGTGATATGATGCTAATGAGATGGTTTTATGTAATGTAAATGAGATGGTTTTTTTAAGATGCTTAGAATAAAAAATGTCATTATCCTAAACATATTAAATGATGATTAATATGATTTACTATATGCAATGATATGATAATGTTTTATGCAAAATGGTCTTAATGCATGAGATGACTTTATGATGTTATGCTAGTATGTATGTGATGGGTTATCTTATAATGCCTGTGTACCTTTTGTTTATGATTATGCAGTATGTGATAATGTGAAATGGTTATGAAATGCAAATGAATGTTTATGCAGTGATTCATATAATGTAATGCAATGCAATGTAATGAATGAAATGCAATGAAATGGATGCACCTATCTATGAAGAATGCCTATGATAACCTGTTAATATGATGATTGAAATGCAATGCATGTGTTTCCTATATGATATGGTGATGCAATATGGTAATGGTTTGTGGATGCAGGATTGATGACGATGATGGTGATGATGATCAACTATCATAGTACCTTGTTAGTGCAGTGAGTAAGAAGAGAAGAAGTCATTTCAACAAGACACAAGATGATGCAAATGATGATGATGATGATGATGATGATGATGATGATTACTTTCTGAGGAATTGGGATTGAAAAAGGGTTGATTTCCTTATATTTTATAACACATGTGGTACGATGCATCAAGGTATAGAAAACCAAGATGGCGTTGTACCTAAGGTGATGGACTTTGATTTGACAATCAGATAGAAGTGTCCTTATTCACACCTGACATACAGAAACCTTGCTAGGATGCACTTTAGAAGTTTCAAACATCTCAAACCAAAACACGGAAAGGTATAACCAATCAATGCAATAGTCAACAAGCTGTCCAAAAAATCCTCTATACATATCTAACAAAGCAAGTATTCGCCGAGGTTATATTACAAGAACATCCAACAAGCACAATAGCCAAAAGATAATAATTGTTGCCCCATTCCTATTTCTCTAAATCCTTTGTTCGAATATCATCGAGAGGTCCTTCGAATGAGCACAAATAAGATAAGTCAAAAGATAAAGACCAAGTAAACAAACAAACCGATGCTCTTCAATACCACTAACCAAAAGAGGATTGTTTTCTAAGGATAAGAACCGAAACTTATTGCCAAAGATAATGCCCATTGTAGGAAGGATTCATCCTAGGACATGTTAGTGGATGGCGACATGTCATTTCATTTATCCAAAGTTATTTAAGAGATGATTGATATGGGACCAATTTTGGATGATGAGTTATCGACACAAAGAGATGACCAACTTGCTTATGCGCTGACTTAGACCTAAGACTTGACGTTTTGAGTTTTCACTTTTATCCCGCTAGACTTGTTTCTAACTGCTTCACCAAAGGTTGAGGATGACAATCAGTTTATTATGGATGGTGTTATTGCAGGTGCTAGCGAGATGAGATGGATGGATTTTTTTTTAATATTTGGATGTTTTTGGAGTTTTACAATGTTTTGAGGATTTTTTTGGTATTTTCGAGGTTTTCAAATGTTTTGATTTTTTTGATTTTCTGATGTTCTGGATTTTCTGAGATTTTAACGAAGAGACTAACCTAAAGACCTATCCTAGGGGCCTCAGGGGTTGATCAACAGATTATCCTTTCCTACGTTATAGACGCAGAGACCACGTAGTTCGACTGACGACTCTGTTTTTGGATTTTGATGATTTTTCAATGTTTTTGGGATTTTGATATGTTTTGAATGTTTTTGGATTTTCTGATGTTTTGATTTTTTTCTATTTTTTTATTTTTTTGATGTTTTTGGATTTTTTGATATTTAGGACTTTAAGAATATACACGAATTCGATCAGATGAGAACATGCCCCCAACGTGATGCAATAGACTACTTTGATAAAGGCAGGACAAACTAACCTTGAGGATGGGTTGAGTAGTTCTAGGAGGGATCATGATACAAAAACAGGACCAAGCTATGGTGTGGATGCGAGTGGATGAGTGATGGATGGAGATCTAGATGCGATGGATGCAGAACAAGCCATAAAGATCCTGGTGGATGGAAAGTGCTTATTTACACAAGGCACCTATTTTCCAGGTGTTTCACTGGTACTTTGTCCAAAGTGCCAAATCGAAGTGGTTTTCACTAGAGGACATTTTTTTCTTACTATTTTTTTATCCTTTTTCTGATTTTTTTTTTATTTTTTATTTTTTATTTTTTTTGTTGTTACCAAGACGCCTGTTTGCCAGGTTTTTGCCGAAGTAACCTTTTTTTAGGACATTTTCTAATTTTTTGGATTTTTGGTTCCATACCTTGCAAGATTTAGGCATAAAACTTTTTGAGATGAGAGTTATTCATGGGCTCTTGCAAAGGTTCCCCTTCAGGTGTTGATAACTGATATGCCCCTGATTTGTAACTTGCTATGATGACGAATGGTCCCAACCAATTGGGTTCAAATTTACCTTTGCTACTTGGGTTTGGGACATTCTTCTCATTTTCTTTTAAGACTAGTTCTCTAACTTGGAATGTCCTGCTTCTGATTTTCTTATTGTAGCTCCTTTTGAGTCTATTCTGACAAACTTGCAAATGATTCAAAGCATCTATCCATCGCTCATCTAGTAGCTCTAGCTCATTTAGTCTTGATACCTAGTACTCTTCATCCGTGATGAGATTTTAAAGGTGATATCCTGAGGGATGGGAGCTCGATCTCAATGGGGAGTACCACTTCTGATCCGTAGACCAGGGAGAAAGGGGTGGCACCGGTGGGTGTGTGGATACTAGTTCGATAGGCCCAAAGGGCAGGATTAAGCTATAAATGTCAGTCACGACCTGCATCATTGACTGTTTTCTTGAGGATTTTTAGAATGGTTTTGTGTGTAGCTTCTACTTGGCCATTGCCTTGGGGATAGTATGGGGTGGAGAAGCAATGCTAGATTTTGAATTTTTTGCATAAGTCACAGACCTCCTGATTCTTAAATGGTGTCCCATTATCTAAGATAATGGCTTGTGGAACACCATATCAGAAAATGAGATAGTTCAGGATGAACTTAGAAATCTACTTCCTAGTGATATACGTCATGGGTATGGCTTCCACCCACTTAGTAAAGTACTCTATTGCAGTTATGATGAATTTGTGGCCGTTAAATGAAGTGGGCATGATTTTTCCAATGAGATCAAGCCCCCACTGTGAAAAGGGCCATGGTGTGACGATAGGATGAAGCTCTTGAGCTGGAGCATGGATGAGGTCCCCATGTTGTTGGCATTGTAGACACTTTTTGGCATGATTATGTGCTTCTCTTTCCATTGTGGGCCAATAATACCCCATCCTCAACAATTTCTTGGCTATGGTCATTCCACTCGAGTGTGGAGCATAGATACCGTTATGCACTTCATTTAGAGTGATTAATGCCTCCTCAGCATTTAAGCAGTGTAGTAGGGTTCCTTCTATGCTCCTACGATATAGGGTATCTCCTAGGATGACAAATTTGGATGCCTTTTTTACAAAGGTTTCTTTTAGGTTTGAAGGTAAGTTAGCGGGTATGACTCCTATACGAAGGTATGTCTAAATGTCATGATACCAAGGATCGCCAGGACCAATGATTTCACACACATATTCTGATTCCGGTACCTCAAATGTGGGGGTGTGAGAAGTTGCTCAATCAGGAATTTATATTTTGGAACGTTGTGGGGGATGTCCAGCAAGGACCCAATTGTTGTCATGGCGTCTGCTGCTCTGTTGTTGGTTCTAAGAATCTGTTCAAATGTAATTTCGATTAAAGATTCTTTGAGAGTCTCCACCAATTTTTTGTATGGAGTGAGCTCGTTTTCCTTGGTCTGGTATTCATCGTTCACTTGATTTATTATCAATTGGGAGTCTCGGTATACTTTGAGAGCTATGATGTTCCACTGCACTGCTATTCTAAGACCTATGGTCAAAGCCTCATATTTCGCAATGTTATTGGTGCAGGGAAATGCCAGTTTGTATGACCTTGGTATGCAATCCCCTTATGCAGTGATGAAGAAGACACCAGCTCTTGATCCATGCTACGTGTATGAGCCATTGAAGTACAGTTTCCAATGGTTAGCTATGTTGAGATTGAAAATGGATTCATCTGGAAATTTTGAGACAAGAGGGTTCTCTAAATAGATTGGTGCTTTTGCCAATTGATCTATGATGACTTGGCCCTTGATTGCTTTCAGCTCCACATATTCGATGTCGTATTCTAATAGTATTGTCACCCATTTTTCCATTCTTCCTGTGAGCATTGCCTTTGATAGTAGATACTTGAGAGGATCAATTTTGGCGATGAGTTTTATTTTATGTACCAACATGTAATGTCTGAATTTTTTTGATGCAAACACTACTATGAGGCATCCTTTCTTGATGAATGAATAGTTTAGCTCATGCCCAACCATTGTCCTACTGATGTAATAAATGGCCCTTTCTGTTCCATTTTCGTCATGCTAAGCTAAAAGAGCCCCAAGGACTGTTGTTGTTGCTAACACATATAGAATCAATGGTTTTCTTGGGATTGGTGGCATTAAGACTGGCGGTGTCAGTAGGTATTCCTTGATCTTGTTGAATGCCTCTTCACACTTGGTATCCCATTTATATGCTACTCCCTTGTGGAGTAGGTGAGAATACAGGTTTTGTTTGTCCGCTAGTTGTGCTATGAATCTTTGAATGGATTGGAGTCTTCCTTGGAGACCTCTTAGTTGCTTTAATGTTTTCAGTGCCTCCATCTCGAGGATTTCTTTTACTTTTGTTGGATCCACCTCGATACCCCTCATTGACACTATATATCCTAGGAGCTTTCCTAATTGTATGCCGAAGATGCACTTCTTTGGGTTAAGTCTAACCTTGTACTCCTCCAGTCTGTCAAAGATGGCACTTAGGGTTGCTATGTGATCTTTTCTCTTTCTAGACTTAGCTAGAATGTCATCAACATAGTCTTCGACCGTCTTATGGATCATATCATGGAATATCAATGTCATGGCCCTTTGATATGTTGCTCCTGTGTTCTTTAAGCCAAATGGCATCGTGTTCCAACAATATGTCCCCCATGGAAAAGTGAAATTTGTTTTATGTTGGTCTTCTTTAGCTATCATGATCTAATTATATCCTGAGAATCCGTCTATTAGTGACAACATCTCATGTCTCGCTGTCATGTCTACTATCATGTCAATGTTGGGAAGTGGGAAGTCATCTCTTGGACATGCCTTGTTCAAATCTCTGAAGTATGTGCAAATTATGATATTTTTCGTCAGGTTTTGAAATAGGTACCAAGTTTGATACCCATTCTAGATAATCTATTGGTCGGATAAATCCTGCGTCTAATATCTTTTTTAGCTCCATTTTGACCAATAGGGTGATCTGAGGATGCATTTTTTGAAGCTTTTGTTTGATAGGATTTGCTTCTGGATACACTGCTAAGTGGTGAACCACAGTCTCTAGATCAAGTCTTGGCATGTCAACATAACTCCATGCAAATTTTATTTGTCTTTCTCTTAGGAATGCTGCTGGGAGAATCTTGCTCTTTTGATAGTAGTGATTCCACATAGAATGTTATATGTGGGGTCTCCTCTGTTCCTAGGTTGACCGGATTGCATTTTTCTGCCAAGACTACTAGCTTTTCCTGATGAATAGCTCTTAAAGGAAGATTTAATCCCCCATCCTCGAGCGCCTCAAACATTTTTTCACCATTGGATACATTCTTTCTTTTTAATTTTTTCTTGTCAGAGAGTGCCATAGTGTGGTTTTCACTCAAGGACTTGGATATTATTCTTAATTTCTCACTTTTATGGCTGAAGGATTCAATCATTTCCCCATAATAGGTCTGTGTGTCTAGCTCAATTATAAACCCTACTTTGTGGTCCCCTTCTGGAATGTTATCCCGCAGTCCCATGAATTATGAGAGCGCCTCATCATTTTCGAATGTATCAAGAACTGGTGGTCCTCATTGGTCATAGTCGATGAGTTGGGGATAGACTAGACAGATGTCATGATTTTGATGGTCAAATTCAAAAGATATGGTGCTAATCATGAAAAGGGTGGTATCCTCAAATAACCTAGGTAAGCTGGTCGCGGTATCCTCATCATCACTACTACTACAAATGTCAATTATATCAAATGTAAAGTTGTCTATGACACGACCTGTAGATACTGGTAGTCGTAATTCTGCTGGGGTTGGCTGAGGAGGATTAATAACCATTCTAACTGGAGGAATTCAGCCTCATATGGTTATACTTGGCAGGGTACATCCAAGGCCAAGATTTGTTATTGGTCGCATCTCTGGCATGATAGGTATTATAAGCTCGTTGTCGTTTTTCCTAAGTCTTTGATTTAGGTCGTAGCCCATTGCGAGCATCATTTGTAGGCCCTTGCTTCTGTCATCCATTGGTAAATCAGCCATTGGTCTTTCATCTTGATATAGCATGTGAGATGGATCTACCTCAATAAATTCTCATCCAAGATCTCCCCATCGTGTGAAGGTGGGATAGTTTTTAGGAGACGTTCGGGATGTGGAAGCCTCATTTATTTGTGGGCATCCTCGTGATCTAGGAGATTGTGGTAACTCTCCTACCACAAAGGAATTATTAGGGAGCTTGTAGTTTCCACAGCCGTTATCTTAGATAATGAGCTTGATGTCAGAGATGGTGGGAATGGCGGAAGTGGCGGGTGTCTCTGTCGCAGAAGTGGATGCGAGAGTGGCGAGATCGATATATGGTGTGGATGGACCCTCATCATTTTTTGGTACTTGGGGGATTTTGCAATACTTTGCTTCCAAGAATTCAATTTTGAATTTGGCTTGTGTAAGTGGGATGTACTTGACGGTGTGCCTGTCATTGTCTTCATTATGCCAAACTCTTGGCGGACTTCCTGTTGGTCTTGCAATGTGCGATGGTGGACTTCCAAGTTTTCTTTCATCTCCCTTCCGGTCGGACTTTACACTTTCTTTGCCATTTTCCTCGCCTTGCGTAGTCATCCACCTGCAGTAAAACAAAATAAATTTATTTTAGATTTTCTCTCTCCTAAAGATAACTTTTCAAGATAAGCTTTGAAAGATTTTTATAAATTTCATTTTCAAGCTTCTAATTTTCTTTCCGTCCAATTTCATTTGGCCATCCATTTTATCTTGCCATAACTCCTTTCGTCCAAAATTATTTTGCCATTACCTTCCTTCGTCCAAAATTATTTTGCCGTAAATTTTAATCGTCCAAAGTTTCTGGCAAAATTTTCTTGCTTTTTTCAAAATTTATCTAGCCACGTCCAGCTTTATTTGGCCATAAATTTGCTTCGTCCACTTTTACTTTGCCATTACCCTCTTTCGTTGGCCATATTTTCTTGCCATTCTAAGTCACAGGCGAAATTTTCTTCACATCTCCCTAAGTCATTTGGTAAAATGTTTTAGACTTAGAAAAAATATTTCTATCTCTCCTAAGTATGGCGAAATTTTCAAGGCCAAACATACATTTTTTAATTTCTCAAAGCCCATACTTAGGCAAAAATTTCCAGTTTTCATACTTCTCTAGACATGGCAGACTTCCTTTGTTGTTAGGCCATTCAATTTTTCTTCAAGGCAGACTTCATTACCCTTCAAGCCACTTTGGGGCGGACTTCAGCCTATGGCTTACCACTTTGTGTTTTATCCAAGGCGGACTTGCTTAATTTTCTTGCCATTTCTTCATATGGCTGGGCGGACTTGCCTCATTTCTTTGCCACCTTCTCATCTTGCTAAGGGCGGACTTCATCACTTGTCTAGCCACTTCAACCTTTATTCTTCCTCTTTAAAGCGGACTTTATGTTATATTTGCCAACCCTCACTTTAGTCCATGTGGACTTCATATGACTTTTTTTTTCAAGCACCTCTCCAAAAGATGGTGGACTTCTTACTTTATTTCCAAGTGCCTTTTAAGCTGACAGACTTTATAAAAACATTTTCCATTTGTTATTCCAGCTGGCGGACTTCATAAAGCACCTGCCAAATGAATTTTCAAAGGTGGGCGGAGTTTACTAAGTCTTTGCCATTTCATTTTGAAGGTGGGCCCACTTCAAAAACTTTATGTCATTAGTTGATTTGACTTTGTTAAATATTTTCCAAGTGTTTTTTAGGCTGGGCGCACTTCCTAAGATGTTTCCTCAATTCACTTTCCAGCTGGCGGACTTCATAAAGCACTTGCGAAATGACTTGCTAAAACATTTTCCATTTGTTATTTAGGCTGAGCGCACTTCATAAGAAGTTTTCCAAATGTTTTTCTTTATCTAATTCTCCAGCTGGCGGACTTTGGAGATCTTTTCATGTGCCTTTTAAGCTGGGCGCACTTTAGTAACTCTTTGCCAAATGACCTTATAAAACATTTTCACTTTGCCATGTGTCATGGGCGGACTTTATAAGACTTTATGCCATTTACCTTTGCAAAGCTGATGGCGGACTTGGCATAGATTTATGCCATTTCTCTTGGGCAGACTTTACATATGTCCAAGCCATTGTCTTTGGAGCGGACTTTCTTCTTTCTCATGGCATTGTCTTCTTTGCTGGGTGGACTTGGCACCATCTCAAGCCATTACCTTGTGAGCTGGGCGGACTTACCACCTTTCCATGCCATTCCATTATTTGTCCAAGGCGGACTTGGCCAATCTTTGTGCCATTGCTGTAGTGCTCTAGGCGGACTTGCCATGTTTCATTGCCATTATCTTCTTTATGGCTGGGCGGAGTTTGCTCGTAGTCAAGCCATTTTCATTGTCTGGTTGAAGCTTTCTGATGTTAATTCCTCCATTCTCCATGCTGGTTGGACTCCAATTTGCCATGATTGTTCAGATTTTTCATGGATTTCTCAGATTTTAACATGAATTTCTTAGATTTTAATATGAATTTCTCAGATTTTTCACCATTTTTCTGTGCTTTTTGAACGATTTTTCCAGATTTTTTTTTATTTTTTCTGTGATTTTCCAGAATTTCACCATGAATTCAAAAATTTTCAAATTGATTTTCTGAGAGTTTCATTGATCTTTTCGAACTTCTGAGTGGATTTTTGAAACTCGAGCCCTTTCCAAATATATAAACTTTCTAAAAATAGAAATTTTCCAAAAATAGACCCTAAAAAATAGGGATCCCAGAATTGCCCAAAAGTGCCAAAAAAGTAGGTCCTAAAAAATAGGGGGCCCGGGGTGAAAACCCTAAAAACTGGGAGGTGTCGGAATTGACCGAAATGACAGTCGATCTTCGTCTCCCAGGCCTTCTAAGCATGATGGCGACGTTTGCACAGTGATCTAGGCTAAAACTCATTTGCTTGACTCGGGTGACCATTCAAAATTCAAACTCCTCATTGCAAAAAGACTGGTGATAAGCAGTTGCAACGCCAAGGCAAAACCAAAAAGCAAAAAAAACGAAGGGTCCCCATTTGCAATGGGGCGATGTGTGAAAAGGTCACAACACTACCGAGGTACCAGTCAGACCAAGTCCTATTTATGGATTTTCTAAGACAAGCTTAGGAGGTTCACTCATTTCTTTGCAGTCAACACAAGTAGGCATTCACCTTTTCTTTCGGATGGGGTATTTACAAATGCAAGGCAACTGTTGATTGCAAGTTAATGATGAACGAGTTAGAGAAACTCAATCTTAGGTTTCTTATCGAGAGGTGTTCCTATGATCGTTTGGGTCATTATGTAGCTTGGTTGAGTACTTTTGGGCTAATTGCGAAGATGAATTTGAAGTGCGCCGACTTCATTATTGCAGACTTACATTGCTCAACTTGTCAATTTCCTATCAGAGGATGTTGAGGGTTTGTCAGATGATGACAGAGAGGTGTTGCTTAGCTCATTTGTCAAAGATCAAGTTGCTTGCCAGCCACTTCGCCAACCAAATTGGTATGCCAGAGAGAATGCTTCAATTGAGGATGTGTCAAAGATAGTTATCAAAACTAGAATGCACTTGTTCGAGAGTAAGAGAAGGCGCGAGACAATTGCAGTCACTGTGTAATACTCGAGCTGTCCTACAGTTAGGAAACTCGAATCAAACTAGGGTTTCTTTTTTTTTTTACATTTCAAACGAAAGGAATTTTCAAATAAAAGTAAATACATAATATTCATTTCTTCAACTAACTTCTACTTTAAATTTCAGCTGAAAAGAACATCGAACTTATTTCCAATAACATAATTACAAAAAGAACTTTAACTAACTTTTCATTTCTTCTGAATAAAATAACAACAAATTCATTTTAAGCTAAGTCATCATTTCAGATGTTTTAAGAGAGAAGGGTTTCAAGAGTTTAGAGTTAAGAAGCTGAAGCATTTCAACTTGACTCTATCATCATGGGAAAAGGAGATATCATCAGGGGCTTTACCGCCCAACCGAAGACCTATTGGTCTTCCGTGTTCCTACGACTGAATGAACCCGTCCCTTCATGAGGGTAATCAACAGGGATCATTCTATTGTCATGCCTCTGAGCCTAGTGTCAAGGACCTGTATCTTTTGATTGAACCTTCGCTATGGGTACTTTCCAACTAGAAGATTGCTCTGATTAGTGATACATCCGGTACTTAATGGTTGATAGATGTTGAATCTAGCATCGTACCTTGTCCAAGGATTTCATTTGCATTACTGGCACTCCTTTGCCATCAATGCTCTTACCCTTGCTCGACATGATTACATATGTCTCAAATTTATTGATTTAATGTCAATTTGATTCCCATTTCTTAGGTTCAGATTTTATCTTAACCATTAAATAATTGCATTAGAAAAAGGTAATTTCGGTAGTGAGGATCTCCAAACCTCTATAATCATACTTAAGAATCCTTGAGAACTCCGAAGAGCAGGAAAGAGGAAAGCGAGGTCATGATTCGGCTTATTGAATGATTGAGATTGTCTGGAATTAAATAATTGTTTCCCTTAGATCTCAATAATTGAAAATTATGTCTAGTTTAAAACCAAGCAAGTCCTTAATTACTAAGTCAAGACTTAACCACAGATTGAACAAGAAGAAGTGTTCCAGAAACCATCACAAGTTCATCAAAATAGAGGATCAAGGTGTGCGATTCAGATCCCCAAATTGATAGAAGAAAATAAATAAGAAATTGATGAGTGACTACCTTCAGGGTCGGCTTTGGTTCCAAACCCAACGAGGCTGAAGATTATATTCAAGAAATTTAGTATCAATCCAATGTATTCAATAAAGAGTACCTAGTTCGATAAAAATAAAAGTCATGTATTTATGTTGCCAACTTTATGTTATTTGGCAAGGATAGATGCAATTCGAATTCAAGTCTCATTCACATAAGAAAGATACATTTACTTGCCTTCAAAAATTGGAGAAACCAAAGATCGAAGATCTCTACGCGCCACAGAAAAATACCCGAGCAAGGAGAGACGAATAGAAATTCCTGCTCAAGATTGATTGAAAGATCACCATAGAATTCCCACGCTAACAAGGAGCAGAGATTTGAAATGCACATTAACTTGCTAATCGCGCATCACTTAGATTAATTCGAACTCAATTCTCTGTAATGCTGACTATGATTCAGAAATTGAAAGAGGAAGTAACGAAATGATAGAAACAATGCAAAGGAAGGAATAGCTGAAAAACAGGGACGTGAGCTACAACTATGAGGTTAGAAAGGAGACAATATCATTCTTGGTTCGGCTAGAGAAGGCAAGCTTTAACCATACTCAAGGGAAAAGAGAGAACGAAGTTCAAAAAGAAAGATTTCTTGATCGACTAAAAACCCACTGAGGAAGACAAAGACCAAATTTAAGAGAGAGCTCATCCAATGCCAAGGGACCAAGATTCAATTTTGTGCTCGACTCTTGATTTCCCTTTTTGGACGTTTATGGAAAGAAGAATGGGCAAGGTGGTGATGAGTCTCCCCCTTTTTTGTCGGCGCCCAAATTATTTCATATTTTGAATTATATTAAGCCATCGGCTAGGAAATTAGCACTCTAATAAAAATTATTACAAGACCTTTCATTCCAAAGGAAGATAAGGTGAAACAAGAAATGAACTAGGCTTACTAGATTAATTATTTAATTTATGAAATGGCCAAGGTAACGATTAATCTCCACCATCATTTTCCGGCTCATGACAAGACGATAATTTTGATCCTTTGTTAACCACCACCTCTCCCTGATGATATTTCCTTTTCCATCATGGCGTTGACAATCCTGCATCCACTGACAAGTATTATGGTTAAATCATTCCCAACGACTGGCTATATAAATATTTAATTATAATTTCACAAACACATTCAATTTCACGTGAACAAGAAAATCACTTGCATAATAAAAGTTCGTTAACATTACTACTATGATAAATAAAACAACTATTGCATTCTCAATGTCATATTCACATGAAAGCAGTTACTTGCAACTAACATTGCATTTGAGATACATAACTAATCACATTATCTCAATGTAAGGGATGTAACACACAGAGCTGCCAATAGGGTTTTCCTCACTACCTTCTACCTCAAGGTCAATGCCTCAAGTTAAGGTATCTTGAAGCCATTTGAAGGTGTTGAGTCAGTGTGAATACAAAGGGAAGAAGTATTGGCAAGCAGAAGCAGAAGCAGGTTGAAAGAGCGCCTGAAGTTCCAATGGAGACAGTCATACAGGCTGACGCAGATCTATCTCCTGATACACCATTTTCACTGCAGTCACCTCCCATTGATATAGATTCAGAGCTTGAATCGCCAGTTCGGCCAGCCTCAGCGCCAGTTGATCAATCAGAGGTTGATACAGCAACAACAGTCTCTCCTTGAGAGAATAACATTGTTCATTCATGTTGGCTCGAGAGATCTTTTGGAAGATAGAGGTGAGAGCCTTCTTGTAAGCTTGATTTGTCTGAGTTTGGCAATCCTTATCAGGAGATGGCAAACAAGAAAATCAAGAAGCAAGTGCATATTGAGAAAACTCCGGAAGCAGAGATCATCATTGAAGTTGCTATGCCACCAGAGGGTAAGAGCCTGGATGAAGTTGAAGTTGAAGTTGGTGATTTCACCTTCGTAAAAGCAAATCTTGGCAAGAGCACTAGAGAAACGAACGTGAGCCTCTTCAGCGCTGTCACAAGTAATCTTGAAGAGTGCGTCATGAAGGACAGAGAAGATAAAGTGCTTCTTAAGGCTAAGATGAAGCAACTCGGGTAGTATATTTCTGATCTCATTCATGGAAACTCGAGTAGAACACCTGGTCTTCCGCACCTTCAAGGGACACCTGCAGAACAATAGAAGTTGGATTAGTTAGTCAATTGTGGAAAGCTCTTGGACAACTGGATTGAAGATTTCATTATAGCAGGTCGACACCTCCTCACAGAGTTATATCAATTGAGGTATGATGCACATGAGCTTTGTCAAGGCATCCAACAACTTGAATTGGCCATAGCACAGAGCAGGGCAAAGGACCGGGTTCTCATATCTTAGTTAGCAGTTGCATATGACGTCATTGTAGAAGATGAGGATAAGAGAAAGGTCTTCACGTGGAGAGAACATCTCTTCAAAATGGAAACATATGACAAAATCTTTACAAGGTTGGATGCACTTAAAGACCATGTTATCGGAGCTCTCAAACTCATCAGTGAGTTTATCACTCAAATCCTGTGCCATTATCTTCTTGAGGATGGTACTTACACTATCTTGAGGCAGTTGAGGCCGAGTTTGAGAAGCTTGTTCGTGACAATCTAGATGGAGATCCTATGGCGTCCAAATTGGATCACCTCTCAGTGATGACAACTAGTTTCAAAAATGCAACTGAAAAGGTCAGAGAACGCATGAGGATGATCATAAATGGTTAGAAGGAGTTGAACAGGTAGGTTATCATTGTGGATAGCATCAAAGTGCCAGAGGAGGAGACAGTCGACTTGTTCTTGGATGAGATGATAATCCGTGATGGCTTGGAGTAGTTAGTTAGTTGGAACCTATAGTTATTTCCGAGGATAGAGTTAGGAGCAGCAGTTAACTCGACATTAGTCTTGAGTTCTAATTGCTGATTTTATGCACGGACATCTCATCTTTGGAGATATCTTCATAGGAGTTTAGACTTTCAGTTAGGATCAGTTAACTGATGTTAGTTATCAGTTAACTTTGATTTCAATAAGGACATGCATGTTGCACATGTCCATTTAGTTTAGTCTTGTTTCAATTAATTGATGGTAGTTTTTCAGTTAACTGTATAGTTTGCTTTATTTAGGTTTAGCAATAAAATCTTGCATGCTTGTAAGACTAATTGTTGACTCAAGGTGATTTGAGGGTTCCCTACACCTTTGATGTCTATAAATAAGAGCACTTTGCTCATTTGTAATTAACTTTTGCGTGTGATAGCATACATGTTGTGCCACCTTGCCTGTAGTATTGCTATTCAGTATCTGTTCACGAACTTTTATGGTGATAATAAATAGTTGTGCCGCCTTGCCTGAATGTTATTGTTATTGTACTGGTTCACCTTAGATTAAATATAATTGCTGGTTTGATCATTTATTGTTATGCTTGTCTCAATATGCAATCTATTGTCCTAGTTATTATTTCATGTTGTGTTTAATAAGCTTTGTTTGATATCTACACTTTGGATAGGTGTTGTCATCTCCTTAGGAATTTAGAAGTGAAGCTTGTTGTTTGATGTATTGCCAATAATCTTTCTTTCAGCCTACGCCTTGGGATAGGTGTCGTTATCTCCTTGGAAATCTTGACTTATAGATTATCATATAACCAATTCTTGGCTCCTAAGTCGTCATGCTCTGTTTCTTGAGGAAATAGGATAGTTTAGCATTTAGCTTAGATGTAGTTAAAGATCTGCAAAAGTAGAGAAAATCCTTAGCTGCAACGTTCTTGGTTTCCTGAACCTTGTGCCTCTTCCAGCTGAGTCAAAAAGATAAGATTTAGATTATTTACTTTTTCACGCATATCAACACAAGAGGGAGCTTCCCCTCCTAATTTGAAGAGTAGTCATTACGCACTGTGCATAGCTGTCCGTGGCCAATTCATACTGCAGAGGTGTGAATTGTCACACCAATAGTTTTCTGGCGCCCACCGTGGGTGTGATGTCCCCATCACAAAAGAATATCTAAGATAAGTATACATGTGATATATTAATGGGCATACAATAACATATATGTATATTTGCATTCGAAATAGAGTAATTATTATTTATTTAACAGTATATAACGATCTCATGACTAATCTGGGTGCTATAGTGGCAGATTAAGCAAGGATCGAAGCCTCTACAATGATGAAGTCACCCGATACACAGTTAAGAGAACACCGATACACAGAGTGAAGAGAAAGAAGACACCCGATAGACAGGCACAAAATTCTTTCAGTTGTGGATATTGAGCAATTGACTGAGATAGCAGGAAGTTCGGTTGGTATTTTAGGCAACTCTGCAAGGACTATAGATGAACTAAGATTGATACTATAAGTTCTCTTGCTGTCTCGATTTGGTTGCTTGTCTTATCCATTTTGAACAAGCTCATCACACAGATTTAGCAAGGCTCTTCACACCAATCCACGTCGCAAGAACCATTTATTATATGTACAGAAGGGCAACTCAGCATATTCTTGGTATATCGATGAACGAAAGATATTCATCATGGAGCTTTTCTGGTATTTTCAGATTGGAACGATGTCATTCAGGAGACCGTTATATTGTCAATTAACAACATTTGATGTAGACGTAATTATAAGAAGGAAGCACTTAATAATGCGTAAGCAACAAATTATAAGAAACTTCCAAAGATGAAGCAGTTTAAGTGAGAAATCCGATCGGGCATATTGATAAATAATACTTCCTTCACCAATGACATTCACATTATATGGCATTATTGGGCTTTGTCACTATCATTGCTATGGTATCTCTCTAACAGGGACAATTAATATTCAAGAAGTGATGACTATTAATAAATACAGGGATAAACAATGAATATCATATAAGTTGTGGTCGCACATATTTTATGAAGCCCACCGATGATAAAAGCCACAAATATGAGGAGACGATTCCAAAGAATAGTTAGCATCCTTTATCATATAGTTTCCACGACTATAGTTGAAGATTAAGAGAGACTAAGGTAATACGATTAAAGGCAGCAAATCTATCAAAGGAAGATGGGAGTTGAGTAAAAAGTGAATAATATAATTAAAGGATAATAAATACAAGTGATTATAAGGAAGTCACTGTTGGACTATACAAATGGTTATATCTTTTCTTGAAGGGATGTATCCCTCATGGAGAGGAACAATGATATAGAAAAGGGAAATAGGAAGTGTGATTAGGGGATCGATTTAGGGAATAGTGGAGATATAGATTGGCAAGGCAATATTCAGAATTATAGATTAAATGTATCAAAAGCATCAATAAGGTTCCATATGTCCTTTGATTATACTGCTTTGTAATTGCTTTCTCATTCTGTGTAAGCTGATTGTCTCAGGAGTAGGATCGCTGCCTTAAGAATTGTGTTAGGATTGCATTTGCATTGTTGTGATTTGTTTCAGTTACAGTCATACAAGATTGCTGTAATAACAGCATATTGTAATTGCCTTATTGCTGCCATTTGGGCCTAAGATTGCATTGTCTATCATTTTTAAAATTGTCTATTCATAGAAGGCAATCAGTATTCACATTGTTGACAAGAATTATAGAGGTTTCAAGCAGCAATACAAGAAATTGGGAATTGTTCAACAAGTGTTTGTCCAAATATCTTCTGACTGTAGGTTCAGATCAGCACTTTATATTTCAGCTCATTGCATTTACAGTCTTTGACTTAGTTCAAGTTGGAAGCTTGATGCACATGAAATCAATATTTAACAACACAAAGGAGAACTCATCTATCTGCTAGGAAGAGATTGTTTGACAATTGGTTGACAAAAATCCCTAAGAGCTCAAAACAGAAATTTCAAGTCAGAATTGGCAAGGACTCTTACAGTGGGGCACGAGGCAAGAAATTTTCAAGAAAGCTTAAATGCTTTATGTCACGGGAATGACCATTTGGCGTTCTACTGCTCCAGTTCATCAACCAGGACTTACTCCGGCCATCATACAGCTGAATTTTGTACACATTGAAGCAAAGCAATCGGATATCATTAGTAGACTTACTCCGGCCATCATACAGCTGAATTTTGTACACATTGAAGCAAAGCAATCGGATATCATTAGTAGCCTATGCAGTTTTATCTTTGAAAATCATGCATCAACTACTCAGTGGAGGAACGCAGCAGCTACTACTCTGGACAAAGAAGAAAGAGCGGATCTTGCAGCCAGTAGACTAGTTTTGCCACCACTTACGCGGGAATAAAGGATCCTAGTGTACCAAGTATACACCAGAAGGAGAAATAATCCTCTTTCAAGAAGATCTGATCTTTGAAGAGGTTCTTGAGCATTTCCTAGACGCACGAGAAGAAGAATCTCCAGTCCCAATTGAAGCAATGGGCGATAACAACAACAACAACAACAACACCGACAACGGACGAAACGCAAGAAACGTAAGACGTCCTACTCCATTACCATGGGCGACAACATCGGACCGTTGGCCTTAGTAGGACACCATGAACTACCCAAGGGATCATGAAAGCATTTTCCCTGATTCCATGGCAATGGGTCTAGACACCCTGATGAACACAATTCAACATTCACAACAACTTGCTTCGTTTTGCATGTTTCACATGAACACATCACCATTCGTCTCTTTGTAGAGACTCTAGAGAACAACGTTGTAGACTGGTTCAATCATCTTGAACTAGGCATTATCACAAGTTGGGTAGACATGAGTGAAAGATTCTTGGTGCAATTCAAGCCCGCCGTGGACAGCCACCAGTTATTTGCACAACTCTCAAACTCAAAGATGGAGCCTACTGAACCAATAAGGGAGTTTGTAGTAAGGTTTAACCGCCTTGTCACACGTCTTTCCCATACTCTCAATCCATCTGATGAGATTTTGATGAGTAGCTTCATCAATGCACTACAGTCAGAAATAGCCTTTTTCTTGAAGGTAAGTCAAGGAATAGATCTACACCTTACACAAGAAGAAGCTATCAAGCTTGAAGATAACATGATCATGACGGGAAAGATGAAGAATGATTCAATCAGACTGCTTGTTCAAGCATCTGCTGATCCACTGCTACCTATGCTCCACGGGGTTTCGGGGACGGGGAGTACCCGGTACGGCGGGACGAGTTTTCGGTACGGGGGTACTTTTGGGTCATTTTTTAGGGGACGGCAGGGGACGGCTGATAAAAAAATAGGGAATTTTTTAAAAATATATAGAAATTTCAAATGTTCATAGCATAACATTGATAAAGCATTCATTCTAGACATTTGTATAAGCTTAATACATATCATTAGACTTGAATTGAGATTTCACATGAGAATCGACAAACAAATTAACAAAATTCAAATGCTTTTCATTATCGATGTGCACACGTATCATATAAAAGTCTGATAATTATAACCAAAATGCCCAAAGGCTCTAAGTCTCAACTATGAAATGACATGCTAAACATAAAACTAAGAAAATATATCGCTGTCCAAGGTCCCTAATCAGCATAAGGTAGGTCTAAATCAGCATCGCCCTCGCCATTAGAGATCGAGTCTAAGTTAGTGTCAGTGTCCATGTCAATAGAAGGATCTGCCTCAACCAATGGAACCCCAACCAATCCCTCATGTGCATTCTCCTCAATCTGCATAGCATCTTTGGGATTAACATCCCAACGTAAGGCTGGAGTCTGACGATACTAACTAGTTTGGCAATCCTTCACTTAGCTGCTCTTCTTTTACTCTCCTTCACTTCACAAGCCAAATGTAAAAATGAGTTTCTTTTTCTCATTTTACTATATTGGGCATAGCAACTGGGTTTGAAGAGGTTTCTAATATCAACGTGAGCTCGTAGTTCAGAACAGTGAGCAGACATGGATCCTTTCACAGTGGCTGTGAGTGAATATCTGTGCCCAGTTAGCTTGAATATTGGTCACCTGGAGTGGGATATGCCTTGGCATGAAGATTACTCAGACCTGCACTCATTTGCAAGGAGATTCCAGTGACTATTTGGCCCAGGTGTGAGCTTATTCCAGGTCTGGTCTGAGATATATAATTATCTGTAAATTGTTGTTGCTGCTGTTATTCAATCAGTTAGTTATCTGTAGTTTCCTCACTGCTGTAGCCCATTCTCAGCATCATATATATGCAAATCTGTCCATATTAGTTTCCAGTTTGAATATGTGTAAGGCTGTAGCTATATTGTAACATTTTATGACAGTAAAATTTAAGGAAATGAAACTCAGAATTTGATAATTAGATCAATGTATGAATGCCATTTTAAAGTCTATTATATTTTATGTAAACTATTTTAGGGCATATATAAGGCATAAATTAGGTTAAGTGGCATGGGGCGTCCCTTGTGGGCCCACCCATGCCTTTTTTTCATTTTAAAAAACTTTAATTTTTTATAAAAATGTATTTTTTTTGTTGCTGGGCCATAAGGTACTTCTAGAAGTACCGGTACGGATGGGGGACGGCTGGGAAGTTTCGGGTACTTCTAGAAGTACCCTACGTCCCCTACCTTTTGCCAAAAGTCCCCTAGAAGTACCGGGTACTTGGAGGGAAAAAGGGGACGGCCAAGGGACGTTTCCTAGCCGTCCCCGCGTCCCCGTTTCGTACCCAGTACGGGAAACGGCAGAAAAACATAGGGGACGCATCCCCGTGGAGCATAGACTGCTACAAAAGGTAGCCAATGAGGTGACTATTCTCAAGAGACAGTCACCCACTCAAGGGCAACAAGTATTGCCCACACCACCACCATATCAACCTCAGCAGCCATACCAGTCAAAGAGGAATAACTTCCAGCCATTCAACAATTACAAGCCAAGGTTTCCACAAGGACAACCAAGACAAACAAATGATGCTGAGAAGGCTACAGTCTATTGCACTTTTCATGATTTTGATGCACACACCGGAACCACATGTCTGGAAAATCAAAGGATGAATCAGCTCATGGGATTTGCTAATGTTGCTCCAAGTTCAGGTTTCATACCTTCACCAACTACAAATGTTGTCTCACCATAGATGAACAACTTTGATGTTGACTCCGCAACGGGATACTTCGACTGCGAACTTGTTAATGAACAAGAAGAAGAAGAATACCGCCAATTTTTTCTTGCGGTCAATCATGAGAACATCTCATCGCTTGTGTTCACACGTGCGCAACACTTCAAAGCACAAAAAGAAAAAGAGGAAAAGCAGAATACAAATGAAAAGGGAAAGGATGTGCCTTCCACTTCCAATCCCAAATCTTCACAAGAGAACACCATGCTGATTGCTCAAGAACCCTCTTCAACAAACTTCGACATTGTGTCTTCCATGATGAAAAAAGTACAAATTTCACAATTGGAGTATCTTGAGGATCATCCAGAGCAGTTGGAGAGAATCCTTAAGGTTGTAAAGAAGAAGGCTATCATCCAGCTCACACTGCTAGAGTCATCCGTGCTAGCAGAAGAAAATCCAAAACGATTCTATATATCTTTGTATATAGGAGGTTTTAAACTCAACAATTTTATCATAGATAGTGGAGCTTCAAACAATGTTATGCCCCTACAGATCATGAGCGCGTTGGGACTTTCATGCACCAAAACTCAAGAAAAGTGTAACTCACTTGAGTCAAAGCCAGTGTCGTTCGCCGGTCAATTGAAAGATGCACAAGTAAGGCTAGCGTCTTGTCCTGAAAAGAAGATTATGATGACTATCTTGGTAGCTGACATTCCAACTAGTTATGGAATGTTAGTAGGAGTTTCTAGAAAGACCTCAGAAGCGAAATTCAACTGGATTGGTCGTTCGCGACAATCCCATTGAAGAATGGTAGTTTCAAGCTAAAACTTGAGGCCAAGTCAAGGTTTACAGTGGTAAGGTCCCAGGACTCACAGGCACAAGTGTTATATCAAGACACGGTTTTGGGCACATATGTTATGATGTTTGAAGTAACTGAAGACAGTCAGAAGTTTGCACTTTCCACGACTACATCATATGAAGAATCAAAAGTGTGGACAATGCAGTTTGACGGCAGCTGCTCAACATCTGGCTCAAGAGCGGGAGTCATGATCACTTCTCCTGAAGGTCGTTCATATCCATTTGCATACCGATTGCAATTTGAATGCACTAACAATACGGCAAAATACAAAGCGCTTTTATTAGGTCTCAAGAATGCGAAGGATATGGGGATCAAGTTACTTAGAGTCAAAGGGGATGCGGAGTTGATTGTTAAACAGATCAAAGACCAATTTCAAGTCAAGAAAGATCACCTTAGATCCTATAAACAGAGGGTGTGGAATGCCATCAGCTGGTTCGAGGCGTTCAACATCATTTACATTCCACGTTCAGATAATAGTAGAGCCAATGCCCTCGCGGTGGCAGCCGCTCTTTTCATGCCACATTTTGACTTTCGTCAGAATACATTTGCTATTGAATTGATCTACAGGCCAACTATTCCAGATAATTCAAACAATTGGCAAGTCTTTGATGACGATGATGACATTGCAAAATTTCTCATCATGGGAGACAACTACAAAGAGTTGTTCTTTGAAGGAAGTACTACTCCTTTTAAGGAATCACTCACTGAAGACTGAAGTTATAGATTTTGGCATCATACAACTGAAAGGAAATCTAATTCCCAAGGGTCTGGTGTCTTTAGTGTTGGCGCAGAAATCTAACACCTCGAGTGCAGGCTTGTAACAACGCGATGCCTATGTACACTACGAATGAGTGCTGCTCTTCAAATTAGAGGGAAGTCTCAAGCAGCTGGAATGCATGAAAAGAAAAGTAATCTAAGTCCCATCTTTTTGTTCTCAGCTGGAAGAGGCACAAGGTTAAGAAAACCAAGAACGTTGCAGCTAAGGATTTTCTGGTTTCGTAGATCATTAACTACAACTAAGCTATCTATTTTAAATCTATCCAATTTCCTCAAGAAAAAACAGAGCATGAGGAAATGGAGCAGGGATGATTATAGACGATAAACGTGTTTAGATTCTCTACTTGAAGGCAAGGTGGCGCAACTATCATCTCAATCTAAACAAGCTTATTGGGCACAAACAGATTTAAGAATATACCATGACAATCTTATGAAACCCTATGTGGCATAACACTTGATTGAAATAGCAAAGTCTTCACAAAACAGCCTTTATCATCACAATCTCACTAAACCCTATGTGGCATAACCTTCAATTATAATGATAAAGATTCACAGAACAGATTTATCACTGCAATTTCTCGAAACCCTATGTGGCATAACGATTGATCACAATGGTAAATTTACATAAAGCAGATTTATCATCTCAATCTCTTGAAACCCTATGTGGCATAACAATTGACCTCAATGGTAAATATGTTCAAACAGATCTAACTATGGGAGGAATTTACCACGCCAATCTTATGGAACCCTATGTGGCATAACACTTGATTGAAAGTAGTAAAGACTTCACAAAACAGATTTATCATCACAATCTCATTAAACCCTATGTGGCATAACACTTGATTGAAATGATAAAAGATTCACAAGACATAAAGAATCCACCATTACAATTGCATGAAACCCTATGTGGCATAACAATTAATTGCAATAGCGAAGACACATGAACCAATACAAAAAGAGCAATATTGAGGGCAAGGTAGGAAGCAGCGATATATTTCTCTCTCAAGCAAAAGTTATTTTACAAATGAGCATAAGCTCTTATTTATATACACATCAAGGTGTAGGGGAACCTTAAAAATCACCTGCAGTCATTCCACAAATTTTGCAATGCATGCAAGTTTTGGCTTGCCAAAACCCTAATGAAGTAAAACTATATAAGCAGTCAACTGAAACTACCCCTCAGCCTTTAACCGAAACATCTAATCTAAAAATGGACAATTGTGCGAGCATGCACGCCCTTATTGAAAGCGAGTTAACTGGAAGACTACCATCAGTTAACGGAAAACCCTAAATGAAACTCCAAGTAAACAAGGTGAATCTCAGAATAGATATGCATGAGGTGAGACAGCCAGTTAACTTGAAAGGGTAACATCAAGTTAACTCCTGTGTGTAATGTCTATCCTGAGAGGTGGAAACTGAAGTCTACTGGTCGCGATCTTGAGCAACCAATCCCTCAACAAGTTTGTTAACTGCGTCAACATCTGAATGTCAGCAACTTGAGCAATCTTAGCAATCTTTGCACACTCGAACTAGCATTTCACTGACTGGTAACTTTGGCGGCTCCGTAATTGAAGTGATTAACATTATCTCCTCTGCAGCTTGATAC
>VDFB02051652.1:0-53248 GCA_007258455.2 Sequoia sempervirens | reverse complement strand
ATATATTCAGATAAAGAGAATACAAATCTAAAATAGAACTTGTAATAATTCATCTACTAACAATAATATTTTCATACTATTAACTGATTTAAAGACTATGCATAACCATAATCTATAACATACATCCTAAATGGTTTCACTTAAAATGAAAACGAAGGAAAGAAAGAATAAGAATACAAAGATTAAAGTATAAAATCATTTGAAAATAATTGGGGATAAAAATATTTAATCTAATAGTTACAACATAAATGAACTTCACTATATAGCCAAGAAATCAAAAATTATAGGATTGGAAAGCAAAATAAATATAACTATATTACTTGAATCAAATCTAATAAAAGTTTGACTTCATTGCATACTTGTTATAAGTATCTCACATGAACCAATGAAACTCAATGTGTCTCCAAATTACATAAGAAGAGAGAACCTAAATGTGAAGAAGAAAAAGAAATTCAAAATCCATCTTTTTGTAATGAGTTTGTTAAAATTTAAAAACATTCAAGAACCCCAAAATGGTTTGAAATTGATGAGCATAATAGAAATTATTGAAGGCAAGAGGTCATCACAAACCATTCGGTTGTGGGCTTCAAAAAAATTCAATGAATGGTTTTCCAATAAGATGTATTAACAAAAATATTCCAAATTTTTATACAATTACTAAAGATGTACAAAATGAGACCTTACTAAATAAGCCAAAATGCATCATTAAATGTATATTAAAATCATCTCAAGACTTCCAATTAAGAATTAAAACAACAATTGATAACACAAAGAGATAAAATTAAAAGTTCTAAACTAATGATGTTATAATAATCCTCCCTAAGTTGATCCTCTCATCCCAATCATCATACTTAATGTTCTTAAAATGGAATCATGTTTATTGCATATATAAAAGTTCTCAAATACTATGTAAATTGAACTCTTGTCAAACATGTTTTTTAAGAGGAAGCATTTTCTCTTTCTATTACCATAATGATTATTCTTGTTTTTGTAACTTGGTATTTCTACTTGTAGATTTTCAACTTTTTATTATGTAAATCATTCTTTGATACCCAAGTAGTTTGCAGAACCTTTTAAGATGAATAAAATATAGATTTATCATTTGTAATCCTCATCCTTCCTTGCTACATGAGTAATTTTTTTTATGAAAACCATGTTTAGGAATGAAAATATCCAATCCCTTATGCTTCTGAACTAAAGTTTGCAATGCTTATGGTTCTTTTGGCCTTATAGATTCTTGAATCATTTTATAATATTAAACCTACATATAACCTACTTTGGCTCTAATAATTGTAAACCCTTTAGGAATTCTAAATTGTTGCATCTTGTCTTGATTTTCCCACCATTGTTATTCCTTTTGAAATTTTTACAAATTAGGCAAAGAATCTTTGCACTTATATAGAGGATCCTTAGGTATGTTCTTAAAATTATTTAAGGTTAAATGACTTAATCTAAAATAAAGGCATATACAGATCTCTTGCAATTGTAACCTCTTTACTAGTGTGAACATATTTGATACCTTGATGGCATGACATAGATGATGTTGCTTGATATTGCTTTATCCATGGATACCCAAGTAAAATATGATATATGTATCTAAAGACAAAATAATATGACATAGAATAAGAACTCTCATCTTTTAGACCAAAAAATTACAGTAAAATAATGTATCCTATAGTTTCAATCAACATATCATTAATAATTTTAAATAAACCCTCAAATATGCATTGTTTGTTTTATAAAATGATTAAAACCAAAATTATTCAATGCATACATTTTATTGGTGAGGCAGATAAATAAACACACCCTTACATGGTTCATGATCCACACAAAACCAAAGGACCATTATAATTATTTGGTAATATCTCACAATGTGAAAAAGGTGTCGAAAAAATTAGCATACCTAAACTGTAAATTGATTTGTCATAAAGTGGGTGGGTAGCTTAGTGGTGGAGATTTGCATCCTAACTAGTTCATGGAAATTTCAAAATGGTATTAGAGCCAAGCTAGGTGCATTTGACACCTATGTTGTGGCTCAAGGGAGTGTGTTGGAGAAATGATACACACCTAAGCCATAAAAGGACTCATCACAATGTGAGCCATTAGCTCAATAGTAGAGTATCCTAACACCAAATGGGAGGTCCTAAGTTTGAATATTAGTTAGTCCATAGAAATTTCTATAAAAGTCAATCACTAGTACATAAGAAGAAGAATAATTTTATAATTTTTATTAATTAACAAATCATTCCTCACATGTAGGTGAATCAATGATTTCAAGCTCATCAACATGTATATGTACCTCAATCTCATGACCCTCATATAAAACCATTTTATTAGATTTATTTAGTGTAAAGTATTTAAATTTTCATTAGGAGGAACAATTGAAGGATTGACCCCAATATTAACCCCCTCAACCTAATTTTTTTTTTTTATGAATCAAATCCTTAATCAATTATTCCATCCTATAAAATGTTATAGTAATTATAATTAACTCCTACAATTTAATAACAAAATTTCTTTCTCATTGAGTATCTTTTGGGAATAACCTTATATTTATCTAATGGCCTAATAGGAGGAAGTGTAATCATGTTTGCACTAAGTAAATTTTGAAGCACATTTTACAAAGGAAAAAGTTGGAGGATTTAGAGTCATAATATTAGAAACATTTATAATGTATAGTTTGTATAATGGTAATTTCCATTATTTTTTACTATCCTTTTGGAAATAATTTTTCTTTTCAAATTTACAAGGGTAGGATGATGTAGATGAAGCATTAGAAGATCCATAATTAAGTGTGGTAGCCTCTAACAACTTTAGTTCTTAACATTCATCTCACTTGCACATGCAAATGCTAAGAATGTATATACTTTGTAGATCCTTGTTTATAGTCAAAAAATCTAAAATAATAAACTTCAATCCAACATTCCCAATATTTGCATTGACCAATTTCAATATTAAAAAATAGACCCAAATGGAAGATAATACAATCATTTAATAGCATAATATTTTAAATTTCATGGGAAGAACTTAGCCAATAACTTATCATCATACACAAAATCCAAATATGTAGCACTAAAGAACCTTGAATGTGTCATGGGATCTCCTTTAACATTGTGCATCTCAAATCTAGGATCCAAAAATCCAACAAAAATGGATATGCAAAATTTTCAATAGAAATTGAATTGTGTTTGATTTTTATATGTATGTCTTTTTTTGTTTCCATTAGGTAAGGAATCAACATTACTTTTCATCTCAACAAGACTTTAAACATTAATGTCAAGGGTAGATAGAGGCACACTAGGATTAAGGACATGAATGAAAGTGGCAAGATGAGAAATGGAAGGTGGTGTATAAAATTGTCGTGACATAATAAATGAGTGTGGAGTGACAAAGACTTGCGTAGGAATATCATAGTGAGGGGAACATGGGAAGTGTAAACAAAACTAATGAGAACCAATGTGGAGACAAGAGAACTATGTGCATCATAATAAGTAAGCATGAGATGAGATCTAGGAAAAAGGAGAGGATAAATTTGGGGAGATTTGGTGGAAGGAGAAATAAATTGCATTATAAGATAGATAGGAGTAAAACAATGAGGAATACATGAAGAAGAAGCTTGGGATGGAGGGAAAATGGCACATCACTCAAAGGGATTGTTGAGCTTATCCTTTTACCTATTTAACTTTAAGTACTTTCTTTCCACATGGCTTATTAATCAACATAGTATATGAAGGAGATCAATAATTGTACTAGGATTAATATTACTAGCCAAATTTGCAAGATCCAAAGAAAGGTTGTGTGCATCAAAGCTATATCTTGATTACCATTTTCTCAACAAGGGCCTCATGGTCAAATGATTCTTCTCCATTATGATAAATTTAGTATCATGCATATTCCCAATCATGCCAATTTTAGCTTGATTCACAACCATGGTGGGATTGAACTATGACTTCTTATAGTTAGGAAAAGAGGATGATTTTGGTATTAGAAGGAAATAAGGATTGAACAATGTTTAGATTTGATTAAGAAATTAGACGATGAGAAAGCACTTAAATCTAAAAATTAAATAAGATTCAAGAAAACCTTTATGGCCAAAATCAGAGGACATACAAAAAAATTTTTCCTCCCATTCTAAATACAATTGAATTTAAAAATACTAGACAAGCACACTATAGAATTGACAAAGAGGGTTAGGTTTTTTAGCTTCATTTGTTATATGGAGATATTTTATTGTAATGTACATAATCAATGATATGATTCTTGATTTTTTATAAGATTTAATATTATGACACCTTAACAAACCAAGATATGACTTTCATGGTTCACTCCTACATGTATGTAATTTACATTTTCATCTACAAGTTTGACCCTAAATTTGTAGTTTTAAAATTATTTTGTGACATATGTGTTTAGTTTATTTGTTGTGTTATTAGTTGGATGATAGTTAAGGTGTCCACTACGAAATGGTAGATGATGGGGAGGTGATGTTGGAGCATTTGACACTTGAAATAATGTTGTAGATGAATTGAAAAGGTGTAGATGCATTGAAATTATAGACCTCTCATCCCCTAACAGATAGTTGATAGTTTTGATATTCATTTTTCTCATGAAAGGTGTTTAATAAGACAAAAATATATGCAAAATGGGGAAGCAAAATACTATATTGAAAATGATTTAAAAACTTTCAAACAAGTGCAATTTGAATTCAAAATTTTTAAAAAAAATTGCATTTAGGGTTTCAAAATTAAACAAATAGATGCATTTTGAACTCTAAAAAAATTGAATTTTAAATACCTAGTGCTCAATAGTGCTCGATATGCAAACTAGAATAATGAACTTTGAAGAGAGGAACGGAAATTTTCTTTCACCGGAGAGAGAAACCTTGTTTGGTTGCCGTCACAGACTCTGTTCGCCGCGCGCACCAGGGAGACAGTGACTGGTAAAAGAACAAAGTAAAAGTGACAGTTAAAATGAAACATTTTTTTTTTGTCATATTGAAGGGGTTCGGTTGAACCCATGTTCGACTGAACCCACCTAAATATGTTTTTTTTATTTGGGCTTTCATTGGTTCGGTCGAACCATTGGGTTCGGCCGAACCCATTCAGTATGGGGAATGGAAAAAATTCAAATTTTCCTTCCTCTTAGAAAGTGTAAACCACTATTCTAAGGTAACCCTAAGATGGTTTAGTTTTAAGTGCTCAAATTGAGGAATAATTTATTGAGTTGGAATAAAAGTGGCAAAGCAGAATACATTTGTGGAGTTGATCATAATTATTTATTATTTTGGGAGTAAGATTTAAATAGGTGGATTTCAAGGTTGCAAATGTTTGATGGTTTCCTTAAGATGGATTTCATGTGTGTGAATTGGAATTTTAAGTTGATTTTGGTATTTGTGGTTGATTTGGTATAGAGTTGATTCAGATAGTTTTGTTAGAGTATGAAGATCTCGTTGTGATGTTGTCACTCATTATTTTATATTTGTTGACTTGTAAATTGTGGATTGAAAATAGTCTTTGAGATCTTGTTGCCACCTCGATTGGGGAAACATTGTGTTAGTGATTTGTTAATCTTCTAGAGGTTAGAGGGGGGGGGTTTGGTTTTGCTTGCATGAGTTGGTACGGGGGTTGGGGATTAGGTGAGGTTGCCTGGGTAACCTGGGATGGGGGTTGACAACCTAGGAAGATTCGCATTGGGTAACCCATATCAAGTTTATTGTTGAAGTTCATGATGAGTCTTTGTGAAAACGTGATTCTATGTTGATTTATGTGGGCTTAAGCCTTGCACTATGGAAAATTTTTACTATGAAGGTCTTGTGGGAGGTGTTACATGCTTCATTTTATAAACATATTTATATGGATTTAATACTAGTAGGTGCAAGTTGGCTTACCCAGTTGGTAACTATTGAGTTTTGTTGTTAGTAGGGGGAGTGGCTTTCAATGGGGGTTGGCGCACAAAGTGGCATATGGGTAACACATTGAGAGTTTCCTTAATCAGTGATAACCTAACAATTAAATAGGGGGTTTGGGTAGTATCTCACTTTAATCCAGATAAGTTAGCCTCACTCATGGCTCAAGTGCTCGCTTAGGCTTGAGATGAGTGGGAAGGCATGGAATGGCAAAAATCAACTACCTTGTCCTCTTGAAAGGTATGTTGATCTCACATGAGTGAGAATGGGGGTCAGGGATCGGTTGAGGTTGCTAGGGTTTAACTATGTAAGGGATCAGTAACCTATGAAGATCCACATTGGGTAACCCATATCGAGCTTATGTGATGGCACTCCACCCTTTAGCAACCTTGTATGTTTGTTGTCTCCCCCTCGTTGTTCTTGTACAGGTCTGGAAGTGGTTGTTTCTTATGTTGGATGTTTCTTGTGTTTGTTGTTGCTCTTGTCATGGAGTTTTGTTAGCCATTGTTCACTTGACTGCTTTAGTTGTGGGTCCTTCTTGTCATCTCCTAGCATAGGGGGTGGGCCTTAAGGTCCACATGGTTGGGTAGAACATGCTATGCACCTCCTTGGGTCCCCAGCTGAAGATCGTGATGCACAAAGATGTACCATTTGTAGTGACTCTAGAGTTGTACCAAAGTTGGAACCATTTTGATGCTTTGTATTCACTTGTATTAGTTGTTATTGTACTATTCCCATTCTTGTTGGGAAGCACTATTGTATTATTGTAATCCTTGAATGATGTAAATTCATATTGAATGTATTATGTGGCATTATATTATGATCACTGATGGATGTTATCATTTAAGTATTATGATGGATGTATGATCGTGGTTTATCTATTCTATATTGTGGGTTAAGATGAATACTTGTGATTAGTTAATCATCATTATGGGTTTGGGATTATGTTAGAGATATTCAAAATGTAATGCAATCAAACACCCCAAAGGATTAGATAAGTGATATTTATGTATGGTTCTGTTACTAGTGTATGTGAACTCACATCTCATATTAGTTTACTTTAAAAAGAATTGTGCTATAAATGTTAGATATTATAATGTCCTTTGGGGTTTGTGTGGTGGGGCGTTACAATTATATTAAATATAATATTACATATTAGTATTATAATTATAATATTAGATGTATTTATATATTATAATGAATAAAATAATATATATTAATATTTATAATTTATATATTATATTTTTTTGGGGATAAGCACTACCATAGGGGGTAAGTGTCGTATATTAACTTCAAAAACAAGTTACAAATTACATTAGAGACCACAATTTTCATGATACAAATACCCCATCCCTTCAGCTATGTCTACTGATCTGCCAACATCTTCCTGCTCAACAACAACCCAGGATTAGCATGCAAAAATGATAAAAACTCATCTATGTTATTCTTCTTTTCAACATATTTCTTATACAAATTCTAGGCCTTTTGCATTTTTACCTTATTCTTATCAACATTCAAATCCATTACACCAAGCATTATACTAGAGTTTGATGTTGTTGATAAACCATTAATGGCCTCCATGATAGTATTCACGAGATCAACACAAACAATCCTTTGAGTGATGTGGATGCCCCACAAATTATATTTGATAGCTTATATATACAGGGAAAAGAATCCTTTGAAAACCAACTTGTCATGAACACGATCAGTAGGCCAAAGGACATTCCTCACCACTTTTTTTACTACACTTCGATTTGCTTCAATGTCTTTCTGAAATAAAATTTGTATCTACTCATCATAGGTTTTATTGGAGCATCTACATTTAACACCAACTATGCTAGCCATCTAGTGTTTGACCCCAAATATCTTTTTATTCGTGAACACCAATTCATTTTAGTTCAATGGCACCACAATAGAAAATGCCACTAGGAAGACCTGATATCACTTCTCCTCCCACTTCCACAACTTCCCAACTAAAGGAGCTTTCTATTTATTTGAATCAACTGCCAGGCACTATTCCACCTCAACTCAATGAAATTCACTATTTATAGATACTTTGGTTCCAACATAATCAATTACAAGGAATATTGGGAAAGAGGAATGGACATCCCTCAAGTGTGAAGAAGAATATTTGCAACCACATTGGTAGACAAACATGACATGCGAATTGCTTGACAAAATCCCAAATGAGGAAAACGCATGCAAAAATGTGGAAGCTTAAAGAAATGTGACTCATGAACACTTAACTGAGGAAAACATATGCAACAAATGACCCAATAACTATATAAAATGTTTCACAATAACTATAACGTATGCTTCACAATGGTTGATATGAATGCTTGCTGCATTTAAATGGAGACTTTAAGGCTACGATGGCCAATATTCAAGTAAATAAAAAAGTTGAGACAAAACTCCATTGCTTGACTATGTATTCAAAGAGATGCCTTCTTGAGAGATGAAATGATTGTGGGGAAAGATTTAAATGGACTTGTGAGACTTAGGTGATGGTTGTCTATAGGTACTCAAAGGTTGATCACTCAACCATCTTATCAAGTTCAAAGGTTGATCACTCAATCTTTTGGAAAGCTTTCCCATAACCCAAAGCTTTCAAAGCTTTGTATAAGATCAAACACATGATTTTGAGTATCGTTGCCACCCTACAAGACACTGAATGGAGTCTAATCAATGCAAAATGGATATCTATTTTTTGAAGCTTGTTATATTAATATAAATAATATAATATAATTTATTAATATTGTATTTATTATAATATTATATATGTTAATATTATAATTATAATAATATTTATATAATAAATATTATTATATATATTATATATAATATTATATTATTTATATATTAATGTTAATATATAAAGCAAGAAAAAAAATTACATAGATGAAATAGGTACTTGTCTTGTCAATAATGGATATCCATTATGTAGAGCTCAAAATAGACTAGGCATGTTGTAGAAATATAGAGAAGATGTGCTGGACAAAATGGTTATCCATTTTTTTGGGGTGGGGGGCCTAGCTAGATTGGCTAAAGCATCCTGTTGCAGGAAAGAGGTCATGAGGTCTAGTCTCCCCCGAAACCCATGGTACCAGAGGGGGTGTCACACCAGTGCCACCAGTCACATGAAATTTTTTTACTAGGCGCACTGCAGTTTATAAGGGGGCAGATACCTTAACGATTCTTGTAGTCTAAAAAAAATGGTTATCCATTTTGTGAAAAACAAATATCTATTATATAAAACTTATATAAATTACATTATATATTATAAATTATATGATATAGTTTATATATATTTTATATCATATTTATATATATTAATGTACTTTAATATATATTATATATTGTATTATTATTAAAAATTCTAGACAGAGAAATGGAGATAGGGAGAGAGAGGTAGATAGAGAGAATTAGGGAGGAAGGGAGGGGTAGGTGGAGAGAGGTGGGGTAGGAGAGGTAGGGTGGGATGAATAGAGGGAAGGAGAGAGACAAAAGGAGGGAGATAGGGATTGGTAAGGTGGAAGGGATAGAGAGAAGGAGCAAGAGAGGGATTGGTAGGGTGGGAATGAGAGAGGGAGGGACAAAAAGAAGGAAGGAGGGGGATAGAGAGAGGTAGGATATGAGGGAGATAGGGATTGGTAGGGTGGGAGGGTGTGTTGAAATGAACAAGACAACTAAGAGTGGGGGTGAATCAGTTGTAGCAAATTAAACCTTCAAAACCCTCAACAGTAATCAGATCCATAGGCATTCATTAATAGTATGATTAAACAGGAAATACAAATAATAGAAGTTGAAAGCACAACATCATACACAAGAGAACACCATATTTATGTGGAAAAAATAATGAGGGAAAAACCATGGTGAGAATTAGCTCACAATATAAGTAATAGAAAAATTGGTACAAGAGGGCTCATTGCTAGAATAGGACACACTATCCAAAAAGGCTCATAGCCAGGGCTCACTACCACATAAAGAATACAAGAAGATAGAAGAAGAATTTTGCATAGAGAACACTTCTCAATGCAACAAAGAGTCCATCACAATTGCTTGCACACTTTCATAGTCTCACATAAAAGATTTTGGATGCCTTCAACTCACTGCATTTAGGAACCCTAACATGAAATTCACACTACTTTTCTCAAATTTGCATCACACACATCACTTGCATCAATCTCACATATATCTTGTTTCTTAAATTTTCATCTCTCACTTGCATCAAAACCATACATATTTATATCAAGCTCTACCTCAAAAACCTTCTCCAACGGCGGCCACTAGCCATTATACATACAAATTCAAAATTAGGTTGGTACCTAAAAATTCTCATGGTGGATAGGAATGAAAGGAAACAAACATAAATCCTTAATTAGGACCCAAATAGATACCAAAACACTTCAACATGCTTCTACAAGTGTAGTGCCTCTCATACTATTTCCCTGATAGATCGACAATTGATTTGTTTATGATGAGACATTATGATACATTATTTGATGTTTGATTCGTTGTTATGATGATGCCATTGATGACACTTCTATTACCTGAGGTTTCATGCACATGTTATGATTAGTATATGGTTTTATTCAGGTGACTCTAGAGATCTTTTTTGATTATATGAGGAATAACTCTATCTTGAGCACTATGCGATTATCTTCTCATGACTATTATGTGATTATATTGTGTGATCTTATCTTGGTTACTATGTAGCTTATTGTTTATGAGTTGATTCAATTATTGGGTGTCGTTCTTACTGATGTGATTGTGTGGAAGGGATAATGTCGTATCACTCATGTGTGAGCACCTATGACGCTGTGATTCCCTTTCACAGTGTGTCAATTTACATGTATATGCACGACTGTTTTGTGTGCTACAAGTTGCAGGTACCAGGCATCGACTCCCCTTGAATTGATAGGTCTGAGTGTGCCTTGAACCCAATGGATCAATTGATCAGAGATAACACTTGGTCTCCTACCCTAGCCATCGTCCTCAAAGAGGATGAGTATCTGGTTTGGCACCTTGTCAGTATTGTCAGTTTTGTCAATTTGGTCAATTAGTGTTGCTTGAGGTTTTGCATTTTGACCCTGGATAGTGGTCAGATTATTATTTGACATTTGGTTTTTATTTAATTTAAATTATTATCTGATAATATGCTGATTGGATGTCTTATGCATTTAAAATAATTTGCTAAGAAAAAGGTATACTTTGATAAATAAATATAAATAAAGATATAATCATAATTAATAATAAAATAAATCTATAGTGTAATATTATAATTAATAAATAATAATAATAAGGTAAATAAATAGAATATTATAAAGTTGGGTTATATAATTAATTAAGGTGTGCATAAATGTTGGGTAAATGGTTTTACCTGTTTATGTAAAATTGAATATTTATCATATTATATTGTTAAGATTTTTAAATGAAAATCTTTTAATTAATTTAAAATTAACTATTGTGTTGTGTCGGGAAGGTTAATTTAATAAATTAAAAGGCTAATTATAATTTTTTATATAGTTGGTTGGTCTTCCCATACAACGAACAACCTTCTTCTTCCTATACATATTTTACTTTTGGGGGGATTTCATTTGGTTCTTTTGGGAGAGAAAATTGTCTGTAAATTTTTTATTCTATTGCTGATTATGCTAGGGCTAGAGAAATTGGGGAAAACAAGGAAAGAGCTAGGGTTTCTAGGAACATGAGATGTATTTCCCCTCCATGATTCACCCTTTTATGCCATCCATCTTAGATGCTTGTGGATTCATTTTATGTTTAAGGTACTCTTTTCTTGTGGTTAAAACATTTTAATAATGATATGTTTAGATCATTGTCATGACTATGTGTGATGTTTTATGTTAGGACTTATCACATGTGTTTATAAATATGTTTATCATATTGATATATGCTTATGGATATTATAATGACTAATGGAATAGTGATGTTAGATGTTAATTAGTCTTTGGTTATCTTGATGATGAGTATGACATATTTATGAATATGCTAGAAATAGAATGTGTTACCCTATGTTCGAATGATTTATGATTATTGATGTTATGAGATGTTATCTAATCATGACTATTATGTAATTATCTTGTGACTGTTCTTATCTTAATTGTTATGTAACTGATTGTTATGAGTTGATCTAATTACTTGGTGATGTTCTTACTAAGATGTTTGGTTGAAAGAGACAATGTCACATCACTCACTTGTGAGTACCCTATGACACTGTGATTCCCTTTCACTATGTGCTTGATTATATGTATATGTATATGTATGTGCACGACCGTGTTGTGTGCTACAGGTTGCAGGTACTAGGCATTGACTCCACCTGAATTGGAAAGTCTGGGTGTGTCACCAGAAGCCCAATGGGCAATTGTTTGAGAGATAACCTTGGTTCCCTACCTAGCCATCATCCTCGAGAGGATAGGTACAATCCGATACCCTATCAGTGTGGTCAATCAGTGTTGTTTGTGGTCCTTGCTTTCATTCTTGGGTAGTGGTCAGGTATTGATTGGAATTTGATTTATTTGATTTAGAATTGTTTGATAAATGTTTTTGATTAATTGTCACATTAAAATAAAATTAATGGATTATAAGATTGCTTACGATAAGTTAATAAATAAAAATATTATAAAGGTGAGTTATAGTTAATTATTAAATATAAATAAAATTAGGTATGTATTGATAAATAAATATAAAAATAAATAAATAAAATGTAGACACCTAAAAAGGACCTAGGCCTGCAAGCTTCATTTTTACCACTTTCGTCCTAGCATAAGTAAGACATTTAATTATGTCCTTGGTCCACATTCGACTATTGATTAAATAATTCATAATTATTTAATTAATTCATGTCCTTTGATTCTTTATGATTATTAAATAAATAAATTTTAATTTATTTATTAAATACGTCACTAATTGTCTAAGTATTTCTTTAATTAAATAGATTTCTTAATTTATTTAATTTCCCTTTCTGCGTTTAATTATCCTTCACTATTAAATAAATAAATTTTATTTATTTATTTAATACGTCACTAACTGTCTTAATTAAATAAATTGATTAATCTATTTAATTAATTAATCTTATACTTGCTAAATTAAATAATTAAATTTAATTATTTAATTTGCTAATTATTTATTCTTCTCATTTTAAATAAAATTAAATTATTTAAATGTCATGTCGCGTCTAAGCATCGGTCCTTTTGATAAATAATCAAAAGATTGTTTACATTATCTCTCAATCCATAATTTGAATTATTTTTAGTTGGGGTGGTAGATATCTTCGAAAAATCAAAAGCGATAAAGATTCTTGATTTTCCAAATCTTATCTTGATCCAAATCTTATCTCTCTTTGAAGTTTTGAATCAACCGTCGGGCAATCTTATATCTTCTTGTTTTTAATCTTTATTATCTAATTAATTTGTCCTCATTTATTCTCCGTCCGATCCAATTTATTCCAATAGTTGGAATTAAGATTTTTTGCCTTAACCTAATTGAGTTCTTGGGTGTTATGTCTGGATCGTTCATTTTAGGGTCTCATCACTAATTTATCTCGTCCGTCCGTTCGAAATGGCCTTTTCTATAAAATGCCCTTTCCTTCTCATTTTAGATATCTTGACATTTTACGTAATTACTATAGGCATTTATTTACTCACTTATTCATTGTCATAGGCATTTGATTAATATTGGCATTTATTCTAGGCATAGGCATTGACTTTTAGACATTGGCAATAGTCATAGGCATATCAAATCCTTCGAATCTTGTTGTAGGGCTTAGACATTTTAGATTGCTCAAAGTACAAATCTGAGGGCAACATTTCCAGCAAGCAAGAAGGTGTAATGAAGATCAATCATGGAAGATGGAGACTCTTGGTGATATATTTCCTTTTCGTTTTCATTTGATTTCCGGTGACATGCCCGTTATTTCATTGAATTTTATATTATTTGTACTAACCATCTGCTTATCGATTTTCCCTTGATTACGATGGTAGACGAGCAGTTTTTAGATGATTTGTGTATGTTCTTGTTTGTTTTCACTGTTTTGCAAGTTACAGCCAAGACGTCATACGAAATCCCGTCACCTTCATTCGAGCACAGAAAAATGGGCGAATAAAATATTTTCAAATAGTTTTTGAGTTTTGTAGATCTCGGTCTTAGCTTTCCAGAACATCAAATGGTTTTAAATTTTGTTAAGATTTGACAAAGTTATGGCTGTTTTAGTGATCACTATTTTTTTAATTTCATTTTTAAACCCGCGTTTTTCTTTTGTCTATAACTTTCCTTTTGTGCAGAATTGTGGAAAATATTTTATGGGTTTTGAAGGTTAGATTTTCAGCTTTCCATGGATATCTACCACTTGAAATTTTGTTAAGTTTGGAGGAAGTTATCACTATTTCAAGTCTGCTGTTTTCATTTAAGTTTTTATTTTTTTTATTTTTGTTACTAATATTTTCTGGTAGCGTGTGGCGATCCCTATTCGTGTGTCGAAGACCATTGCATAAGAGACTACTAATATTCATTGTTTGCAGATTCGCATGTCAAAGAAGGAATAACAAAACTTTGTGCTTGTTTTTCTTAGAGTAGCAAACATTTGAATTTGGTGCATATAAAACGAAATCATGTCTTTTATGCTTGATTGTGATTGTGGGATGGTAGGTGAGTATGCTCTCACTTGGTGAAAACCTCGTGATCAGAAAACCAGACCCATTCTTTTCTGTTATATTACCCTTCACGATTCGGTATATCGGAGTATCCTCTCCCCTTGCGCATTCGTGCGATCCTGGGTGTAAGAGAAACGGTTACTGACTCTAGAACTTGGGCCTGTTCTGGTGGGAAAAAGTACTCACCCAGGCGGCTCGGCCGTGCTGCCACATCGGGGACTTCCAGCCATATATAAAGTAGGTTCTTGGGGAAAGCTAAGAATCGAGCGTGGTTCCGCAGATGGATCCGAAAGGGGACTCTCGCCACATGGATCTCCTACGAACGGAATGCCCGAATTAAAACCTCTTGTCTTAGTGTCCAACCGTTCTATTGGCCGTTGCTTGGTATAGTGCAGGGTACAGTATCATGCCCGAAGATACTCACTACTGATCCCCTTGAGTAGAGATAGCAATTCTTGGGATGTCACTACCCAAGAATCTGAATTTGGTGTGCTGAATGACGTTAATGAGCCGTGGAGGGGAGCCAATGCCACCAAAATTCTAAGCTATCCGCTCTCGAGAAGGAAAGGTGTTTATCACCAATCCGGGGTATAATCGGTGGGCTATATCAAGTATACAAACCCTTGGCCTATTGGCCTTTTTAGGATTGTGCTTATTTATGTGTGATTGGTTACATTCAAAACGCTGTGCTTGTCAAGTGTTTTCTAGATTTTCAAACAATATACACAACATTCACAAATCTAAACACAAACAATTGACTTTGGACAAATCAAACTTTTGAGCAAAACATAAAAAAAAAACAATCTCAGTCCCCATTTTGAACTTAGACTTTGCATTGTCCATCTTAGTCATCATTTTGAACCTAGACATGGCATTTATAACATTAAGTCCTTAGTCAAACATCATCATCTTAGTCCTCATTTGGCACTTTGGCCTTGACAACCTTGTCATCTTGCATTAATCATTTTCTTAGGAAAACGTCATCATTATCTTGCATTGTCATCCTTTATTCCAAAAATACAAAAAATTAGTGGCATAACTTGTCATCTTAGTCTTCATTGTCCTTTGGCATTAGTCATTTTCTTTAGACAACATTGTCATATTGCATCCCTTATTGTCAAAAATCCAAAAACATAGTCTTGCATTGTCATCCTTTATTCAAAAAAATTCAAAAAACATAGGCTAGTGTCAAAATCCAAAACATAGGCTCTAGCATCTAACCTATGACTAAGAGGGCCATATCTTGGATAACCCATCTTCTTGACAAAAGTATATCCTCTCCCATAGGACTTAGAGAGGGGAGAAATTTTCATTGTGCTGGTATTTTTCCTCTTTGTATATCCAATCTCGAACAACTACTTCCTCTTTTTCATCTTGTATTGGTACTGAGGATTCAACAAACTTGTCAAATATTGTCATTGTTGAAGATGATGGTTTCATCTCTTGTGAAGGCTTTCATATGTCCTAGGGGAAGCAGCATCTTTGCAAAAGAGTCAAGTTGATACCCCATACCAAGGTCTCTGACTTAAATTTGTTTCTGGCGATCCGCTAAAGTTGTTTCATCCTCTACGATAAATAAATATAAAAATAAATAAATAAATGATTATAGTGAATAATAAAATTACACTGGGAAGATATAATTAATAAATAATAAAAATCATATGATAAATCAAAAGGCTTTTAATTAATTATAGATTTAAATAATAAAATAAATATGATAAATCTTTCTATAAATATTTTCCCATTGGGAGATTTTTGATCCGACTTTTTGCTAAAAGAGTAATCTGTCTGCAAAGATTTCAAATACTATGATTTTGTGGGAATTGGGGATTTTTGAAAATGGATTGGGGAATTGGTTTTCAGGAAAAATTGTTTGGGGATTTTCGAGAAAATGGATTTGCAAGCGGACACTGAAGCTTGACATCAAATCTTGTCCTGCCAGTCATTGGACCCCAAGTTGGGATTTAATCCTTTGTTTTGTTTTTCCATGTGTGTGATAGACACAATCGATTCCTCTCTCTCTCTTGTCCGTTGAAAAAAAAACGTTTGATTGTTTGATGAATTTTATTTACTGATCCCTATATAAACAACCCATTTATGTAATTGCAAACTCTGCAAGCATTGCATTCCATGATATTGCATCAATTTACTCTTGCTGATTGCATTCTTGAAGTTTTCAATAAACCTAGTTTGTGCATATCTTGCAACCATTGCATTTCACAATTTTTCATCTCTTGAGGTATTTTGTTAAAAAGATTGGGTGCTTTCTCTTGTGTTGATTCTTGAATCCATGTCTGCCAGGAAATTTAAATAAAAAAATTTGATATTGGGCACTACACTAGTCAATCCCATTTGCATGAAAGTTTCTTTTCCTTCTAATAAAAACCTTTTGTGCATATCCTGCAATCACCGCAATCCATGAGTTGACATCTTTTTTGAGGCATTCTATTAGGGGTGGAAACCTTCTCTATTTGAGACCTGTTTACCCGTCATGGCATTACACTCCGCCTTTTTGCATTTGCTTGAAGGTTTCTAAAGCCATTTTTAGTAAATCTATATGTGCACACTCTGTCGTTACTTCATCCCCTAAAGAAATATTTCAGCGTCATGTTGAACCTGTTTCAACCTAAAGTATGGCAACACGAAACCCTATGGTCAGATGCTTTCCTTTCCTTTCGGTTTGGATACCTCTGTTATGCCTTAGTTTTGGATTGCATTTGTTTGAATTTTGTATATGGCATTTGAATCTTAAGGTCTGCAACTTCATCATTGTGCCTTACACTTGATATCTTATAATGGGCATTCGATGGATGTATAATATGCTTGGTATTTGATGAATACGGTATTCGATTAATGTGCAATGTGTTTGGTAATCGATGGTTAAATGTCGAGTTTGGAATTCAGTTAGGATGCTTATGCTTCTTTCTTAGTAATCCTTATGAATACGAGTCTGTGTTTTCATTGAGGATGTATGTGCGATTTATCCTTGCATCAGTTTTGTTTGATAGATATGTCTTATAAATAGCATTCAATAGCTTGAAATTCATTTCATTTCAATGGCTATATTGCGTTTCATGCTTTCTATTTTGATTTCTTTCGATGGATGCTTCTTATGTATGGTAGTTTTATGGCTATAGTCTAAGCTTAGCTTTCGATGCTTGTATTGCTTTTTATTTCGATGTGTCTATTATATGACCTGCATTCGATTATATATATATATATATATGTATATGTATGTTTATATATATGTATATAAATAAATAAATATATATATATATATATATATATTATATCACATTATAAATTGATATATTGAACTATAAACTACATTCTATTTTTTAATATATACATATTTATATATGTTAATATATATAGATAAATACATATACGCATATATTATGTTTATAGTAAAAGAATATTTTTGTCTATGTGAATTAATTGATTATGTAGATAAGAGAATTGGGAAAATAAATAAGGAAAAATGATTTACTCATATTTAAATAATTAAAAGATTTGTTAAAGTAAATGAATTAGATCATCTTTTCGTTAATTAATGAATGCTGATTTCTTTTATAGTTAGTTGTAAATTTACCATGTAATTAGTTATTGAGAATAATTGTTATTGTGATAAATGTCCCAATTAGGTGAATTATGGGGTTAGGTTAAAGAATGACATGAAATGTGGAAACAATGTATTTTGTGGTTGTATTATTGGATTATTTTCTTATACTGCATATTGTGTTGATTAATATAAATTGGGGCAATTTTAGTAATTGTTTAAAAGTGGAATTCATTTGTGCAAAGTTGTTAAGTTGGCTTCTAGAGGCTTAGGAGGGAGTACTTTTGTATGTATGGTTCTTATGATGTTTTCACTTTGGAAGTGGTTTGGAAATTTTTTGTGTTGTGTGCAAGATGGTAAATGCCTCACATTGTGTATTGATTCTTGTGATTATGTTAAGTGTGCAAGAAGGTCAATGTCTTGCATTGTATTTGGACTCTTGTGATTATGATAAGTGTGCAAGATGGGAAATGCCTTGCATTGTGTATGGATTCATATGAATTATGCAAGATGGTAAATGCCTTGCTTGATGTGTAGGGTCTACTAGTTGTAATTAGGGGGAGTGGCTCTCAATGGGGTTCGGAACCCAAAGTGGTGTCCAGGATAACCCATTAGCGAGTTTCTTAATCCCGTGATAACCTAAATAATGAATTAGGGGGATGGGTAGATTTCACATTAATCAAGATAATGATATGCCTCACTCATGGTTCAAGTGCTTTTTTAGGCTTGAGATGAGATGGGAAGGCCTGGAATTCAAGATCATCTGCCTTGTCCTCATGAAAGGTATGTTGATTCCACATGAGTTTGTATGGGGGTTGGGGATTGGTAGAGGTTGCCAAGATAACCTAGGATGGGGGCCAGGGCCTAGGAAGATCTGTCAGGATAACCCATATCAAACTATGTGATGACACTCCTCCTTATTGCAGTATAACATTCCCTAGTTGTATGTTCTCCTTTTGTTGTGTGTGTGCCTCTAGAAGCAATGTAAGTGTTGTAAGTGATGTTGGTTTAGCAACAGTGTTGTATTGGAGTCATGTATAGCCCTTGTTTATGTTAGCCTGTTGTCTTCTTGATTGTTTGTTTGATGTGGGACCTTGTGTTATCTCCTAGCATGGGGGGGTGGACCTTAGGGTTCCATATGGTCGAGAGGTTGGTGCTTTTTCCTCTATTGGGTATTCTTGCTGCATGTTCATGTGCATGGAGTTTTGTTCTTGGTGTTGTGGACTCTAGTTACTATTCTAGTTTGAGAAGATAACCTTTTATGTATATGTAATGGATTGTATTATTGTGGTATCTCTTATTGTAATCTGATGTATCCTTCCCACATGTACTTGAGAAAACATTGTTGTGAATATTGTAACGAGATGTAACCAATATTGATGTACTCCTCTTATAATGAATATTGTAAAATGATGTACCTTGCATATATGTTAGTTGACTAGAAATGTTTTTGTTTAATGTTGATTATTAGTTGGCATGTTACAAAAGTAAATAATGTAGAAAATTTAAATGTGGTGTTGTTTAAATGAACTTGCATTATTTGAAAAGATAATGAAATGATTCTAGTTATCTTGATTAATAGTTTGTGAGTAGCGCAATTAAGGAACCGTAGAGGACCTAGGGTTAGATTATTATGCTATGGTATGTTTTTCATTCTATTTTTATCTCATTTTTAAAAAAAAATGTTCCATTATTGTGGCATGGTTAGTGTTGTCCTCTGGGGTTCCTTGGCAGGGCGTTACATGAGAGGAGAAGGAGCATCTGATTACCCTCTATTTCTTTGCAATTTTTACAATTATGGGTAAGTTGACATATTCTCCTTAACCCATGGCTACTAGGGGAAATTACATCTATTTTTATGTTGTTATATGTTCTTGTTGTGTGTCATATTTGATGGATACCCACACTCTGTTTTAAATCCTTCGGCATGGGACTGTGGAGCAAACAATAATTCCATGAATGTTGATCTCAAACACCAAACTCTTCCTCGTTGAATCTGCAATGTGATTGTCTCCATGAGACCATAGATTGTGTCAAAATCTATAACTGTCCATGATACGTTATTCTTCGAGTGGTTGCTAGAGTAGGCCACGAGGGGTATTTAATCAAACATATCACATGCTTGTTATGTTGGCTTGGCTTGCCTTAGACTGTTATGTTGTGTTGAATGTTTTATTCACCAAATATATCTCCTTTTGGGCATGACAACATGGTATTGGTAGTAGGTTTGAAGTTTGGATTTACGCCACCAATTACATTTGCTTGATAGTTTTTAAAACTTTAAGACAAATCAAATTTGTATGTGTCTTGCAATCATTGCTATCATGAGATATTGTATCTCGGAGTCATTCTACCAAGTAGGACATGTTCCTTGTCTATGCTAGCCATGGCTGTGGGATTGGGCCATACTTCAACCCATACCATTGCTTAATAGTTTCTTAAGCCTCTTCAACAAGGCCATTTTGTACGTATCTTGTAATCATTTGTAGTCCATGAGATGGGATTTATTTGAGGTCTTCTATCAAATAGTTCAAATTTCTGGGTAGGCCATGTTCCCTCCCCTATATGGTGTCCATCGCTGCCTATGTAGCATATGTATGGGTCTAGGCTATGCAATTTGGCAGTTGGTAAATTATATTATGATTTCATTTTGAAATTCGATAATGTGCTTATCTCTGCTTTCACCTTTTGCATTCAATTCATTTCAATTGTGTCTATCTCAGATTCTTATCAAATTCTTATCCTACCTAAGAGAGCTCAAGTTGTGAGTAGATTCAACCTATCTCCATTCACTGCGGCCTTTGTTTCATTTTCCTTCAACAATGTCAATGTCCACTGATGTTATCTAGAATTTCATAGCTTGCAAATGTTCTCACTACTGGATGAGGATGGCTAGATTCTCCTGTTTGGCACATCCCATGCCCGAAGCTTCCTCTTTAATGTTTTCTTTTAATGTTTAGCTTCTCGCATCATGCAAAAAGACAATATTGTTATCGTGTAGCATATGAAAGATCGATCTTGATTAGGCATAGGATTGGTTAGTAATAAACTTAGGTTTTCAAGTAGCTTGCTAGAAAAGTAGATAGATTTAGATATAGTCACATTGGTCTTCAATGTTTTCGTTACTTTCCTCTAAGGCTTGTAGCTAGGTCTTAGGAAAAAAAAATCAATGTATATTAATTGTTGAGATCTTGGCCGCAATTTGCTATGAATTTATTACGGTCCAGTAATAGTTTATTTCATGAAGTTTTATAATAACTTCCTTAAGCATGAAATTTCCTTATAATATTTTTGCGTGGTCTTCTCTTGGACCTAGTGGCTTGATGCAATGCTTTGCATTCCCTAATTTATGAATTTTTTATTCTTTGATTGGTCCTCTCTTGGAGACATTAGGCACAAAGTTCCCTACATTAAAGACCTTGCATAAACTAAGCAAGACTCCTTTGAACATTCTTTGTGTTTTGTATTTTTCATTTGTTATATGGCCACCTTGCATAACACAACTTTCATGCCTATGGATCCATCGCGTTTGTTCATGAGCTCCAAGCATACGAAGTTTTGCTTGTCTCGTGAAGCTCAAAAAATCATTTTTGTGTGGCACCTTATTAAAGTTATCAGGAGGCATAACTTTGATATGGTTGAGTGGGAAGCCCAATCTGAGGCATGACTTTCCCCATAGCCACTTGCATGTGTGTGAGTGCATACCAGCCATGAGAATATGTTTCTCACCTTTTTAGGACTTCTCACTCAGTGGACATCCAGGAGTTTTGTTGCCTCAGAGTGTGTATGCATTTTTTTTGACAAACAACCTAGACCTAATCCACATCGGGATGGAAAAACGGTCGAAGCTTGATCCGATTCTTTTCTTTTCTCTTTTTTCATCTTTGGAAGTGTATGCTTGGCCTTGTCGTTGTTCTCTATATCATGTTCATGTACATTCTATTGGTTATTTTTTATGAACCAAACTTGATCCCATCCCTTACCTATGAATCTGCTAGGATTCAATTGTTAGTAAGGGTGAGGACTGGCCAACACCTAAGTAAGAAACCTGGGGTTCTTACTTCTTCCCTTTGGATTCTGTGAGACCCAGGAGGGTGATCCTAAACATCCTCATGTGATATTCATTTGAACAAGAGAATTTCCATACATAGAAGAATTCCTCCAAAGTGTAATCAGGCATACTTATCAAAGGTTTGAATGACCTTTCAACTAGGTATTACCTATTGCAAGGAACAAAATGATACCTTAGGTTAATACAATATAATTGAAGGTTTTTTATGATGTCATTCTCATTTTAAGCCTTTGGCTAGGTACATTACTAGCTCAATTAACTCTAATACAAGCTAATGAAGAGACCAATGCCTCGTTCATGGGATAATGGAGTCATTTTGTACTTAACTAGTAATACATTAACAATTTAACCTAGTAATCAATGGACAATTGATATACTACATTGTAGCATTCAACTCATTGTGCTTAAAACATTGTTTCTTACCAAATCCTACATCCTTCCCTCACAAACCCATGACCTTACTTTAGCATTAAATCAACCCTTTCAATTGAAGCATAAATAAAATCACTCATTCAGTTTAAACAACAAAGAGAAATGAAGTTGTCATTAAAAATTTCATTCATAATCTGCAAGGAAATTACACAGTAGAACATATATTTTAGAACTAATATTTTTATTTCTAGTGTTACTATAAAACCATTTTAAGATCACTATATCACAAATTATACCATAAACTTTCTCTTGGTATATTCATCAATCTATCTATATATATTATATTCCTTTTTGAACTTAGTCTTTCCACCTAGACCTTTTTGAGGAAAAAAACTCAAAAATCATCTCTCTGGTAATCAGCCTTGAAATACCCTTTATAGAATAGGGGAGCAATAGGCATCCAACTGAATTTTGATTACATTGCATATTTCATTTTTTAAAAAAAATTCAACAGAATTCAAGAGATTTCCTAGATGATTACAAGCAATCATTGATAAAGTAGGGGAAAGAAAAAGACAAAATTCTCCATAAATTGTTGATGGAAAGTAACCAAATCACCATAGGGACCCATTAGCCAAAGTTGCAGTGTCCACATCAAGCCAAAAATATTCTTCACCATACTAGCCAAAGGACTTCCACATTAGCATGGAAGAGTAAAAGAAAAAACCACAAAAATGTTGAAGAGAACACTCTTGATGCAGAGGCCATGGTGTCACCAAAAACAAAAACAAGGAGAAGATGCTACTCTGAGTCATTAGCATTAGAGTATGCCCGAACAGTCCTTGTTCATGATGCAACCGAAGGAACTATCACCACATCCTCGTCAGAGTCATCATATGACACTAGAGAGAGAAGGTAATGATTGTACCTCGAGTTAGTGTCACCTCCACCATATGAAGGGCTATCAGGGAGCACGATGGGAGAATTGGGCAGGTGCATGAAATTGGGTACCAATTTTGTGGCCACTTATGATTTTTTTTAAAAAATGTGCTCGCGTTATAACGCGCTCGCTTTATTTCACGTTAAAAACAAAGAAAAAAGTGAAAATGTTTGCCTTGGAATACCAACCCAAAGGCTTGGAGGGCATTCCTAACAAGGCTAGAGACGTGTTTTTGCAAATTCTACAATTTTTCACATAATCAGGTCTGTGCTCTCCATCAAGATTGCAACTAGTTCAATATCAACAAAATCAAACACATGGGTAATGTTAGGTTCTCTCTTAGCTATCCAATGATGTAATTTTTTTCACTTTTTGACAATTTAAAGCCTTTCATCCATAATTTCTTTTGTTTGTATGTCTGTTTTTTTCCAAAAAGCAATGTTTGGTGTTTTTTTTGTTATAAATTAACCGTTCCTCAAAATTTTAAATAAATTACATTTTTAGAAACTAGACTCCATTCTACAAATTTTAAAAAAAAAGAAAAAAAATCAATTATTTTCCAAAATTTGTAGGGGGAGCTCGGCCAAAATTCTACTTTTCAGGAAGTGCCCATTTAGAAAATTAGTAAAAAATCAAATATTCATTAAAAAATTATTAGAAAAATTGTGCATCAACTAGATACTATTAGCTAACTTCTGACTCTAGTGATTTTAAAAATACTAAAAAAAATTTCACCGTGCTCAGGTCGTACAAGAGTTGCTATGTTATGTTTTTCTGACAAAAACAATGCCAATTTGTGTACATCCCTCCTTTGAACCCCTTAATCTCAACCATTTTCAAAATAAATTAGTAGCTTAGAAAGTAGACTCAGAGCACCTCGATCCTTGTTTTTGTTCCATCTCAAAATTTTGAGTGTAACTATCCTCAATTTCACGTCCAAGGTCAGCATTTCCCGATTTCAGAAAAAAGTGGCCACTTAAGCCCCCTTTTTGGGAACCATCTTGGTGCACCTACCCAATTATGCTTTCCCAAGTAGGATTTGTAACCTGTACTTCTTTTCTTTTCCTTCCTAACAGGCTCAACCAACTCTTTGCCCTTAAACTTGACCAATTCTTCTAAAATGGTCTTGTTTCTTAAGTTGTAAGTACTCTAGAAAATTGTTTTCTTCCTTTGACCATAGGCCTTCCTTTTACCCCTTGGAACCACAAAAGTTGTAGGGACTTCTTGCTTAGCTATAGACACATCCTCATGACACTCAAACACATTAAGTCAACTAGACCACCTAGTTGGTTGTATTAGCACACTAGACTTTCCCATTTCACAGAACATAGGGTGGAAACTAGAAAATCTAAATTGAGCAAAAATTGACCAATTTAAAAGCTCCCGAACTAGATTTGTAGGAAATCACACCCACAAGCCTCGAGAATCACACTAGCCCTATAAATACGAAACTCCTAGGAAAAATAAAGCATAAATTACATAGAGCTCATATGAAGACTAACTTACCCAGGATTAAAACATCAACTCCCTAGCCTATGAAAGCTTATCACTTGCACACTTCTTCAATAACTCACATCTCACATTCTCTGAAGATTGAAAAATGGTGAGATCAAATGATAGACAATCTGTATTAAATTGATAGTTTGGAGAATGCAACAATTAATGATTGAAGAACTCCTTGTGTGAGTGAGTTGATAGCTTAGTAGCTCAACTTTGAATTTGGGTCATTGATCTTTGAGGATTTAAAACTTCATCAATGGAAACCTTGAGCATCATTTTTTGGCTTTTGCAACTTTTTCCTAGAAAATGGCGATGCAACCTCAAATGATATCACGTTCTCCCTTAATCCTCATTAGTCACCTATGATCTGACGATTAACATGCATTGCCAGCCTAATTCGCGCCTTTTCATTTATATCGGCAAAGTAAATAGAGCCAACACTTGAAAAGAATATTCCCAAAATGTCCCATAGTGCATCACAGACTTGCCCCACCCCTCTAGGGTTCAATCAACAATGAGAGCATTGGCGTGATGAAATTTTGATCATTGGGTCATTGCTCACTTTGGAAATTTTCAACTTATCATGTGTCGTTGATTTAAATTTGAAAATCTAGATCATATCCATAATACCTTGAAACCAGCGATGAAACCATATTATGCCATGTGCACCTATATGAAAGTCCAAGGCACCAGAGATATCACTCTCGGGAACACCTCAGATCAGCAAAAGAGAAACTTGAACAAAACACTTTGTCACTCATCGCCCATTTAGATAAAACAATCGTACTTCCATCTACAATGAGAGCTGGAACAAGAATTAGAGAACCTCAAGGTCATCGCTCATTGCCGATTTGAAACTCAAAGCTTGGAGAAGATTTGTAATGAGCAATAAAGGAAGAAAATACCAAGAACTAGGCTCCATTACGCATTGCTAATTCTCATCATGAAATTATTGATACGAGGAAAGCCAATGATAACGACAATAGCCCACATATTACACATTGCTAATGTGAAACATAAAACCTACTAGCTATCCGCGATGAGTGAAACCAAAGAGAAACTACTCATTGCTCATCACCCATTTGAATTCACATTTCAAAACCTATCTGTGATGAGTGATAAAGGGAAGTAGTAAACAATACTTAAGTGAAAACATTTTAGCATGTGCCCACAAGTTGTTTTTAGATGGGGACCACCTAGGACGATGTATAAAAGGCCTCAAGGACCTAGAAAATAATATTTCCAAAGGATGTAAAAGCCAAAATATGGTTAATTGATAAACCCTATAAAATACGAGAAACACTTGATATCTATAATCCACTTGATCACTATCATCATACAAATTGATATCAAATTCAATTTGTTCATTAAACTGGAAACCCTCATACACACTCCTTCTAGGGCTCCCATTCAAGCATATATGACCCAACCCTTTGAAGTGATATTGCAATATCACATCTAGAATTCCAAGGTCATTATCATCTAGCTTCTGTACCATATTCAACACACATTCACTTTGTGTGATAAATAAAAAATGTTCGTACATAGGCCTTCGTTCAAATTGGTGCTCAGATTCATCAGGGAAATACAAACCAATTATTTTGCCATATTCTTCAACTTCTTGGGAAACTGATTTAGTAGTCCCCCCAACAATTTTACTCTCATCAAGGTTCTTCCTGCAAAAGGCACTATCCACACCTTTCTAGGCTTTAAAAAACACTCATGTTTTGGGATCATCAACACAATCCCATCCTCCTTTCAAATAATTTCTCATACTAAAAAAAATGTCTCAAAGGATGAGTCCAACAACTTAGGATTGATGTGATCAACAGTAAGATATTCAGGTGCACTATCAGTTGATGTGTTTGATGGCTCACATATGCAATATTTCCAGCAACTTAAACATTTCTTGTTTTCAGCCAAACAAGTCTCCTCAACACATTCTTCGTTGAAAGCTATCATGTCCATTTTTGTCATACAACTTGTACATTCCATCCTTGTCTTATACAAACATTTAGAAATAGGACCTTGTTGACCAACATCACCAATCCCATCATTTCTAACATAAACCCCTTGCTCAAGACCCTGAATACAAACATTATTATCTCGAAATTCATCATCTACCATATTTCTAGGGCATTCCACTTATGATATAGGTGGATTACAATTAAAGAATCCATCACATGCTATATGTTCATCCAATGGCGAAGGCATAACCTCATGAGTACTGGTATAGCTGAGATTTTTAGGAAGAAGGAAGCCTTCAAGTCAATCTCACATAAAGATTCATATTTCTTGTGACAGTAATTAGGATCTTCATGTTCACTATCCTATTCGCCCACCTTGAAAGGTACATCAATAGTACTTGACATTATAACAATATCATCATATACACTACTAGATAGATGTTCTTCTTTAAAAAATCCTTTATCCATTTCTTGAATAAAACCTTGATTAATAATAATAATAAGAACACCCATGTCATCTTGGGACATCATTTTTGCATAAATTCACATTTATCCTCTTCAACAATCTTGATCCAATAGATTATTTGATCAAAATCCTAAGGTTTTAACTCTTTAGGAAAAGTACTAAGCCCTAGCTCACAGATGTCACATAATAGGTCAATACAAATTGAATCTCCAGGTCATAACCCTTTAGGGATCTCCAACAAGGAATCCAAGAAACTTTATTAGCAACTCATAGGACAATTCTCCTTCATGTCTCTTCATATTAAATAGTCTAAAAATTACTTGATCATTATCACTCAAACTTTGTTGTAATTCATCTTGCATCCATTCATGATTTACATGTTATGATGATGAACTAGACAAGGAATTAATAACATCATTACTATGATCAACCTCTTCATCTTTATCTATGTCATTTATATGATGTGCATCAAGACAACAAACACTTGTAGCCATATAACCCCTCATCATTGAATATTTAATAATATTCTCAATGTCCATAGCAATGTGACAGTCTTGATGTAATGTTTTGGGTTCCTTATCCCTTATCAAATAACTCATTTCATTATCAAATGCACCTAGATATATAATTAGATAGTCTACATCACTAGGCCTTAGGTGTTCAGGGATACCTCTTACTTCTTGAATGAATCTCAAGTTAAAAGAAGGGACCAACTCATCTTCATCCTTTTGGATTTCCATGTCTTTTTCTTATTTCACTAGGGCTAACCCTTTCACCAAACTGTTCCACAAATGTTATTATGAAGTCATTCCATGAAGCTATAGAGTATGTTGGAAAGTATGAGAACTAGTCTCTAGCATTTTATTTTAAAGATTAAGCAAAGAACTTCATGCAACATCATCATGATCTATTTCAAAGTCACCCATCAAATCTATGAATGCACTTAGGTGTTTAGAAGCTGACTCATCACTTTTTGCTGCAAATTTAGGAAAAATTTTCCTAATATTGTTGGGAATCTCATTAGGAAAACCCTAAATACCATTAAAACTTAATGACTTATATCTTTTAATAGACAACTTCTTTTGATTGCAAGACAAGGGTTGCATGCCCTGCATGTTTCTACTTGATGTTCCACATGGAGATACAAATGAGTGGTACATTTCTCTCATACCCTTATCAATATTCACAAACCAACTTCACAGTTGATTATCCACTACCTCATTCCTTAATTTTAATAACAATTCTAAAGCTCAAACATATCCATGCTTTAAAACTTGTAAGAGGCATAGTTCAGAATAAGCATACTTCTTCAAACTAGTCCAAATATTACAAATTACACTTTAGAAGTATGTAAATTGACTACCATTCCCTTTGTTTGTGCTTAATTCACATAATGGGGAAACAAAACTTTCACCAAGTCATTTCAACATGGCTTTCTCATAGATTCAATTCTTCTTAAAAAACAAGGCAGGGGAAAATACCTAGATATATTGTAACCATTATTGAATTGTGTTCTTGGCTGGAAAACACTTGTAGATCTGGATCTGCCTTCACGTTTTCCTCAGGTTCTTTTGCATAGAGTCAACACCTTCTTTACAGAGGAACAAACTTCCACAACATGAAGTTTCTTTCAAATTTCACTTCAACCTTTCTTAATCAACATAGTCACACACAGGTCTTTCATACTTTCTTAACTCCAACACTTTTCATTCCATTTTATTGGAATCTCTCAAAACAATTTACAATGGTATAGAGAAATTTTGGAGTCGCCACCCACTCTTACTGGGAATTTCTACCAGTATTTATGACACTGTGACAAGCTTTAAAAACATGTGTAAATTTTCAAAGGACATATGGTAAAATCCTTCAATATCTTGGAAGATTGATTCATTGACACAAAGCAAGCTTGGGTAATAAAATTGTCTAACAAAAACTTTGACTCTATACGGAAGAATGATCTTCTATCAGAGTTTTTTGTCAATTCCCTAGCAAAGTTGCCATTTTTGTTGGTTATTTTTTATGAACCAAACTTGATCCCATCCCTTACCTATGAATATGCCAGGATTCAATTGTTAGTAAGGGTGAGGATTGGCCAACACCTAAGTAAGAAACCTGGGGTTCTTACTTCTTCACTTCGGATTTTGTGAGACCCAGGAGGGTGATCCTAAAAATGCTCATGTGTTATTCATTTGAACAAGAGCATTTCCATACACAAAAGAATTCCTCCAAGGTGCAATCAGGCACACTTATCAAAGGTTTGGATGACCTTTCAACAAGGTATTACTTATTGCAAGGAACAAAATGATACCTCAGGTTAAGACCATATAATTGAAGGTTTTTTATGATTTCATTCTCATTTTAAGCCTCTGGTTAGGTGCATTACTAGCTCAATTAACTCTAAGACAAGCTAATGAAGAGGCCATTGCCTCGTTCATGGAACAATGGAGTCATTTTGTAATTAACCAGTAATAAATTAACAATTTAACCTAGTAATCAATGGACAATTGATGTACTACATTGTAGCATTCAACTCATTATCCTTAAAACATAGTTTCTTACCAAATCCTACATCCTTTCCTCACAAACCCATGACATTAATTTAGCATTAAATAAACACTTTTAATTGAAGCATAAATAAAATCACTCATTTAGTTTAAACAACGAAGACAAATGAAATTTTCATTAACAATTTCATTCATAATCTGTAAGGAAATTACACAGGAGAACATATATTTAAGAATTGATATTTTTATTACTAGTGCTACTGTAAAACCATTTTAAGATCATTACATAACAACTAATACCATAAAATTGTTCCTGGTATATTCATCAATCTATCTATACACATTATATTCCTTTCTAAGCTCAACCTTTCCACCTAGACCTTTTTGAGGAAAAAAACTCAAAAATCATCTCTCTCATAATCATCCTTGAAATCCCCTTTATAGAATAGGGGAGCAACAAGCATCTAGCTAAATTTCAATTACATTTCATATTTCATTTCAAAAACAATTTCAACAGAATTTTAGAGATTCCCCAAATGGTTACAAACAATCATTGATAAAGTAGGTGAAAGAAAAAAAATTCTCCACAAGTTGCCAATGGAAAGTAACCAAATCACCATAGGGACTTGTTAGCCAAAGTTGCAACATCCATTTCAAGCCAAAAATATTCTTCACCATACTAGCTAGAGGACTTCCACATTACCATGGAAGAGTAAAAGAAAAAAACCATGGACACGTTGAAGAGAAAACTCCTGATATAGAGGACATGGTTTCATCAAAAATAAAAACAAGGAGAAGGCACTACTCTGAGTCATCAGCATCAGAGTTTTCCCGAACACTCCTTGTTCATGATGCAATTAGAGGAACTATCACCACATCCTCGCCAAATTCATCATACGACACTAGAGAGAGAAGGTAATGACTGTATCCCGAGTTAGTGTCACCTCCACCATCTGAAGGGCTATCATAGAGCATGATGGGAGAATTATGTTTTCCTAGGTAGGCTTTATGACCTCTGCTTCTTTTCTTGGTCTTCCTCACGGGCTCAGCTGACTCTTTTCCCTTAAACTTGACCAATTCTTCTGAAATGGTCCTATTTCTTAAGTTGTAAGTACTTTGGACAATTGTTTTCTTCCTTTGACCATGGGCCTTCCTTTTACGCCTTGGAACCACAAAAGTCACAGGGACTTCTTGCTCAACTATAGACATATCATCATGACACTCAAACACACTAAGTTGGCTAGACCACCTTGTTGGCTGTATTGGCACACCAAACTTTCCCATTTTGCAGAACACAAGGTAGAAAATAGAAAATCTAATTTGAGTAAAAACTGGCCAACTTAAAAGCTCTTGAATCATATTTGCAAGAAAGCACACCCACAAGCCCTGAATATCACATCAGCCCTAGAATTATGAAACTCCTAGGAAAACTAAAGCATGAATTACAAAGAGCGCATATGAAGACTAACTTACCCGGGATGAAAACATCAACTCCCTAGCCTGTGAAAGCTTATCACTCACACACTTCTTCAATAACTCACATCTCACATTCTCTAAAGAATGAAAAATGGTAAGATCAAATGACACATGATCTATATTAAATAGACAATTTGGAGCATGTAGCAATTAATGATTGAAGAACTCCTTGTGCGAGCGAGTTAATAGCTTAGCAGCTCAACTTTGAATCTTGGCCATTGATCTTTGAGGATTTAAAACTTCATCAATAGAAACCTTGAGCATCACTTTTTGGCTTTTGCAACTTGTTCCTAGAAAATGGCGATGCAACCTCAAATGCTGCCACGTTCTCCCTTAATCCTCATTGTCACCTATGATCTGACAATTAACATGCATTGCCAGCCTAATCCATGCGTTTTCATTTATATCAGAAAAGTACATAGAGCCAACACTTGAAAAGAATATTCCCAAAACATACCATCACATGTTGCATACTTGCCCCAACCCTCCAGGGTTCAATCAATGATGAGAGCATTGGCACAATGAAATTCTGATAATTGGATGACTGCTCACTTTGGAAATTTTCAACATATCGCATGTCATTGATTTGAATTTGAAAATCTAGATCATATCCATGATACCTTGAAAGGAATGATGAAACCATATTATGCCACATGGAACTATATGAAAATCCAAGGCACCAGAGATATCACTCTCGGGAACACCTTAGATCAGTGAAAGAGAAACTTGAACAAAACACTCTGTCACTTATCGCCCATTTAGATAAAACAATCACACTACCATCTATGATGAGTGGTGGAACAAGAATCAAAGAGCCTCAAGGTCATCACTCATTGCCAATTTGAAACTCAAAGCTTGGAGAAGATCTACGATGAGCGATAAGAGAAGAAAATAACAAGCACCAGGGTCCATCGTGCATTGCTAATTTTCATCGTGAAATTAGCAATATGAGGAAATCTAGTGACAATGACAAAAACCCACACATCACACATCACTAATGTGAAACATAAAACCCACCACCTATCTGTGATGAGAAAAACCAAAGAGAAACTGCTCATCGCTCATTGCCCATTTGAATTCACATTTTAAAACCTATCCGCGATGAGTGATAAAGGGAAGCAGCAAACAAGACTTAAGTGAAAACATTTTAGCATGTGCCCACAAGTTTTTTTAAGATGGGGACCACCTAGGATGATGTATAAAAGGCTTCAAGGACCTAGAACATAATATTTCCAAAGGATGTAAAGGCCAAAATATCGTTAACCAATAAACCCTATAAAATACGAGAATGTCAGACCTAGGGCAAGGGATTGGTCACTCCACAAGTGTTAATGAATAAACATGTTTTAAGATGACTAGAAACAGGAAAAAAAGGTCAACAAGAAATTAGGGTTTATTGGGCAAGGTTTTGATGGCAAAACCCCAGGCAATACTAATGAAAAAACCCTAAGTCTAGACACTTGAAACTGGCCGAAAATGGTGAAATCAAGAGTGGAAACACCAAATTCTTAGGGGTTCCATCACATTCCTTTGTGCTTATGATTGGTTTTCCATGGGATATTGATCCTGGGGGCTTGATCACCCCTCTTGATTGTTGCTTTCTCATATATCTAGCATTGGTTCATTGGAACCCCTCGTGCTGTGTGTTTGTCTACTTTAGTGTGAGTTTGAAGCAAGTTCATCCTCTCACTAAAGTGGAGGCTAAATTTAGTGTCGAAAAAAGGATCCTTTGACATTTTTCACACTCATTTGGGTCCTCCTTGTGGATTTTTGCTTAATGTTGCCTCAATTTAGTGTTGTAATGTGGATAAAACATTCACATTAGGTCTTGGGCCCTTGTGAACTAATGGAATTTAATGGTTCCTTGCAAAAGTGTTGTGAAGAGTTGTAACACACTTTCACACTTTTCTAGGGTTTTATCAATTAACTAAGCATATTAAACATAATTTTAATCATAATTAATATTATCCTTGCATTATTTGGAGTGTTGTAAAGTGTTGTAACACATTGTCACATTCTTCTAGGCTTGTCCTTAACAATTTGGATTTCATATGCTTTAATTGGCCCTATTTTGCATCAACAAGCCTCATTTATTGCATCTTTTTGAGGATAATCCCGACACCAATCAGTACTACCAATCATAATTCAGATGTTCCTAGCTTGTGTGGCCCATATTTAGTGTCTAGGACTCATTCACCACCTTGGGTGAATGAGTCCCACCTAGGTCTTTTTGGCCTCGATGCAGTTTTCACACATTTCTAGACACTTTTGATTTTTGGTCCCATACATTATGTGTGATGGGACTCATTCACCACCTTGGGCGAATGAGTCCCGTGTGACCAAAATTAAAATTTAGATAAATTTTTTTATGGGATTTTATTCTCCTAGATCCGATTTTAGCTTGTAGTGTTGTAATTTTAAGAATTCTTGCATAATTAGGCATAAATACAAGGTTCTTTCTCTCATTTCATCCTATCAAGCAATGAAATCACCTAACATTCAAGAGAAGTTCACAAGAGTATTTGAGCATTCACAACAGCATTCAAGGAATTTCAAGGGTAGATTATCAAGCATTTAAGAGCATCTTCAAGTGTCAATTATCATGTCAAAGATTGCTTGCATCATGTTTTTTTAGAGCTAACAATTATGATGTAGGGTTTTTGTTTCAAGCAAGCATTGCATTCAAGGTCAATCAACATCAAGAAAGATTCTAAGTCTACTTCCATTGGAGCCATTACTTACATGTTTGTAGCACTTAATTGCAAGGGTTTGGTGAGTTACAACATCATCTTTTGTTCATTCATCATTCTCTTTCCATATTTCATTCTATTTCAAGGTTTAATTACCAACAAGAGGTTTGACCAAGGCAAACCCCTATTCACTAACCACACAACATTTTTTCCCTCTTCTTGTGTGTGATTTGTAGGGCTAGGTTGCATATTTATCAAGAAGCAAAGTTGGAGAAAAGTTGTCAAGTCCCTAATTGTCAAAGTTTCCATCAATCCTTGGAGAAGATTGGAGAAGACCTACAAGTGGTATTCTACAATTTCAGATTTGGAAACCAGTTAAGAAGAACATAACAGACCAAGAGGCAAAAAATACACTTTAGAATTTATAGAAAAGCAAAAGTGGACTGATTCGCCACTATTGGTGAATGAGTCCCACTGTACAAGCCTGAACAAGATTTTTGTAGATCTAGATACCCTTTTGGTTGGAACTTGCTCTTGTGCATTTTCCAAAAAACTGGATTGATTCACCCAGCCTAGCATATGTGTCCTAGTTAGCTTCAACAATAGATTTTTTAGTGATCCAAACCTTCATTTTTCCTTCTTCAGTCTTCCAAGTGCACACTTTCTGTTTCATAGTTTTTCATTATAGTTTTTCTATCTTTTTAGGTCATTTAGCATTTGTTTGCATATTACATTGAGTTTTCCAATTCATTGTATTTTCCAAGTTTACACTTGGTGGTGAACCCCTTTTTAGTTATCATTCAATCCCTAGAACCTTCCCTTTGCAAGATTTCAATCTCCTTTGCATTGAAATCTCAAGGGTTTGTTCTTGAGTGAAAGGTTGAGAAATTGGTCTTCCTCCTTTTAGGTCCAAAACCCTAGAAGTGAAAGAAATATCAATCATTTTTCTACATTTAAGTGTGAAATAACCAAAATTGCATATTGAACCACCAAATTATTGATTTCAGTACCTGTGTTCCTTATCAATCCCTTTCCTTTGTCAAAGTTGTATACAAGAGTAGGTTTGGAGGAAGACAAACTAGTAACATCTCTAATTGCTTCTTTTGATATCATATCCAAATTGTCAACCCACACAAACTGATCATGAAATCTGCTAAGTGTTAATCTAATGCATCTCTCTTCATTGCCAAAGTCTGAAAATTGATCCCACACATCTAATTTTATCTTTGTAAGCATGTTGTGTTCTAGTTTTAGGGTGTAATCATCTCCAATTAACTCTTCAAACCACAATATGCTAGCTTTTCCCAAAGTAGGCTCTTCCAACTTCCTATGAATATATATCCCAATATTTGCAGTTGAGATAACACTAAGAGAAACTTCTAAAAAATGCACCCAAGGGGTCGAGTTCTAAAATTTTAGCAACATACTTCTTAAACTGTGGTTTTGGTCTCTCTGAATTATCTATAACTTGAGGTGTATCCGTTACATTCAATAAAATTCAATGAATACTTTAGAGGGAATAATCCATAGTAGTAGTTACTTACCTTTTTCTTGTACACCAAAGCCAAACATCGAAATTCTATAGTATGGAAATGCTCTAGACTCTTCAAGCTTGCTCTACATGCTTGTTCTCTTCCACAAATTCCTTTCATATAATGAATTTTCCTTAACAATCTTAAATTTATTTCTTCAATTTCATTTTCTTCAACAATAAATGCTTCATATCACAAGTAGATGTCCTTTGAATTTGTGTGTACTTCCATCTTTTCAAGCTCTGCAAAATTCCTTCTACACACATGTGCACTTGAAATTCCTTTTGCATGAATTTTTGAATTCATCGCCTTCAATAAATGCATTTGTGTCATTTCATGACACCAAATACTGGTAGGGGGATATTAAATTTTCTGATATTGCTCCCCCTAAGCCATTGCCTAGGTTTAATTTTTGATAGAATTATCTGCACCGGAAGATGAAACTGATGAAATTGATACTTTTGGTTCTCCTTGACTTTTAGATTCTCCTTTCTTCTTCTAGATCCTTTCCATTTACTTCTTAACCTCTACTAGATTAACCTTAGTGATTGGTTCATATCTCTTTACAAGATAGTCTCTTTTGAACATATTTATGCTTCTATAGTTTTTTGACAAAGTGTCCCGGTTTGCTGCAAATATGAAAAAAAACATTCTTCCATCCAAATTTTATTTTATTCAATCTATATTTGAACTAGTTAGCCTCATGTCCAAATAAATTGTAGTGATAACAGTAGCCTTTGAAGGGATAGATCATCTTGTTCAATATCTGACTTTTGCATTCTATGGCTTTATGTCCAATTATTTTGCATTTAAAACATTGACCGGTGAATGGTAAATTATTTTGATTCATTATATCATTCTATTTTATTTTATTTCCACAATTTGTTTTTCTTTATGTCCACATCTATTGCATGAATAACATATACCATTAAAGGATAAGTACCTCTGAGCAAATTTAGGCTTTCTGATAGGAGTCCTTCCAGTATTGCTTCTTTGATTCTTGATCTATCTACCATTGCCTTAAGTCTTTCTTTAATTGTCAACTATGCTAGGGGATTGATTTGCTTTTGAACTTTGTCCTTCTTCAATTCCCAAACCACTTTTGTCCTTAGAAGGTTTTTTTCTTGCAATCATTTCATCCATCCTTGTAGAACTTGTTTTGAATTTTTCCTCATGAGCTCTTGCTTTCTCTAGATCTAATCTTAAAGTTACCAATTCTTGTTCAATATTTGTACATTCATCAACCTTGCTTTGAATTTCAACTTTTTGATAGTCCTCAAGTCTTCTCTTTTCTTCCACTTGCACTCTTAATCTGGTGATGTCCTCATTTGTTGTCTTCAATTGTTCACTAACTTCTCTATGTCTTTCTTTGAATTTATTGATTTTTTCTCTCAATTTCTTGATGTACTCATTTGCTTCCTTGACCTACTTTCCTTCAAATATTTGTTTTCTCCTTCAGTCCTATCAAGATCTTCAAGAGAAATTTCAAGTTCACCAGTATTATCTAGGATACAATCTTCTTCAATATGTTCAGTAGGAATCTCTGGAGGAATAGGAAATTTCTTATCTACCATGTATTCAAATTTTAGGACCTTCCTCAAGTTGTTAGACTTCTTAAGAGGAACCAAGCTCTGATACCAATTATTGAACACCCAGAATACTAAGAGGGGGGTGAATCAGTATTCTATTAAACCATTTACATAATATCCATCCAAATAATAATATAACTCTAACTATAATAACAAGTGAAAGTGTGGAATCAAAAAAAGATAACAACACATGAACACTAGTATTTTTATGTGGAAAACCCAAAATGGGAAAAACCACAATGAGGGTTAGCTCACAATATAATATATCGAGATGTAGAATATTACAAGGGCTCACTGCTAGGACACACTATCCTTGAAGGCTCATAGCTTGAAGTGATTTACAAAACAGAGTATGGCTCACTATTAAGAGGTGAACTGATATAGAATGCACCTTCCTTGTGTTGGAGTTCAATTCCAATGAAGCACAAAATACAAAACACTTCTTTGTAAGTGTACTCAACTATTCTGATTGCTCGTTCATATGGTTTCACACATTCACACCAAATAGCAGTCCTTGATCACTCTATCTTTTACCACTTCATTCTTTCACTTGCACATTCTACCTTGTCTTTTCCTTCAATCATCCATCTAACTTCTCAAAAGTGTTTTTATATATATATAGTATACATTCACATACACCAATTAGGTTGGCCTACACCCCATTTCAGATCAAGACTAACTCTATTGACATTAACCTCAAAACATATTCATTTTCACGCCCAACACAAGCATATGGTATCAGTTGACATTGACCTATGATAAATCCATTTAGCATTCACAACGAATATTAACACCAATTCGTAATTAGGTCAGCCAAAGTTAGACCTAAAACATCAAAGACTTCAAATGTATATACAATTCGCCAAACGTGTAACACCAAAACTTGTTAACACATTGAATTCTCCTTTAGATGACATCAAATAACTTATCTCTAACTCTGCAAGGCAAGATAATTAAATATGAGAAAATGTGGAATCTCCCACATCCATGCACTATACAAAACTTTATTGTAATCCTCAAAACAAAACATTGTTATTCATATTTTCCATATGCATTCGCATATCATCATAAAACTTAGAGGTAAGATGAATCCCTCAATCATGAATCAATGTACAAAATTCTATAATGATATCTTTCATTATGATAGAATCTGAACCAAAAAATTAGATCAACAAAACATACCACTATTTACCAAATTTTTTCTAACTATATCTTTCTAACCGTATGACCGATCCAATTGAAATCTTGTCAGTAGGTGAAAATGATGTCAATATAGAACATATTATCAACTTTTGAATGGATCTTACAAAATGAGATAATCCGAACAAAAATAGTAGATCAAACAAAACTTTTAGTACCAGATAAGTATAGCTCAAATTATTATTACCAAAGCATCTATTAGCATCAATAACAATCTTCCACTTTCCCACACTGATGTAAATGTTGACATCAATGACAATCTTCCAATTTCCAACATACATACATACATATTGTAATGCCGACTATACTAATTTCCTCTAAAATAAGATACTTGATGATTTTAGTTTTATCCCCTCTTTAATAATTTCATTTTCTCTGCATGATTCATTAACCAACAATTTATTTGTTTACCTATAATTTTTCAACACAAAACATGTACGCATTTCATCTTTTACAAAACACGTATGTGTTTTGGCTTGTACTTAGGCTTGGGTGATAAGCCTTAAGCTTGGATGGTTCATTTGCCCCTTTTTTCACATGATTTCCTCCTCCATTTTTTTTTCAACTCGCTTGTCATCAGGTTTACACATTATAAATCAAATCTTAGTAAAATTATCGCCATAATTTCACATGTTTTCTAGGCTTTGTAATAATATAATTTTTTTATATTTGAACTATAGTAACACATTTATTTTTAATTTCTTTCACTAATGTTTCCATAGTTATCAGAGACATATGTATTGATTTTTTTAATAAATTTTGACCTACTTGTTCAAATATGATTTTTTTTTATATAATATTGCTATACACTTCATTCTTTAGACATTAGAAAAAAATACATTTTCAATTATTTTGGTGCAAGTTATGTGATGCACATGCTCAGTGATGCAAATTTCAAGATGCATCCACTTTGAAAAATCATAAAAAAATGATCAATAAAAGATTAAAAAAATACACAACTTCTAATACTCACTCTTAACTATATTTCTACCATGGGTTTTTGAAAATACTAAATGAAACTAAAAAAAATGAGGGACACGTGCCAAACACTATGTTATATTTTGTTGAAAAACAAGAACACTTCTTTGTGTGCAAATAAATTGATCCTCTTAATCTTATCTATTTTTTTAAAAAATTAGTAGTTTAGAAACTAGATTTAGAGCACTACAATTCTTATTCTTTTGGTACCTTCAAATTTTGAGTGCATGAATCTCAAATTACTCCTCCAAGTTCAAGTTTAGCTGATTTCAAAATAAAAGAAGCCACCTTTTACCCCCTTTTGTGCACCATATTGGTGCAATTATCCATACCCTCAACCATGAACCATATACCCACTACCCTCAACCCTAAAGCCTAAAACCTATACCCTCAACCCTAAACCCTATACCTTATACCATCAACCCTAAACCCAATACCTTCAACCCTATACCCTATACCTTATATCTAATACATTAACCCTAAAGCATAAATCCTAAATCCTCAACCCTATACCCTATACCCTATATCCTAAATCTTAACCCTATACCTTATACTCTCAACCGTAAAGCCAATACAGTTGACCCTATACCCAATATCCTCAACCCTAAACCATGTAACCTATATATTCAATCCTATACCCTCAAACCTCAACCCTATACCCTAGACCCCAAACCCTACACCCTCAACCCTATACCTTATAATCTTAATCATAAACCCCATACCCTATACCTTATCAACCAATATCCTTAACCCTAAATCATAAACCCTATACCCTCAACCCTAAAGCCTAAACCATATACCCTATAACCTCAAACCTAAACCCTAAACCATATACCTTATACCCTCAACCCTATACCAAATATTCTATACACTCAACCCTATACCCTCAACCCTAAACACTATAGCTCAACCATAGGTCCAAAATCTTATACACTAAACCCTCAACCCTAAATCCTATACCCTTGACCGTATAGGTCTTATACCCTCAACTTTAAACCCTATACTCTTGATGCTATATCCAATAGCCTTAACCCTAAAACCTATAACCTCAACACCATACCATATAACCTCAAACCTAAACCATATACCTTATACCCTCAAACCTACACCCTCAACCTTATACCCTCCATTGTAAACCCTATATCCTTGAATCTATACCTTTAACCCTCAACCATATGTACCCAATACCCTCAACCCTAAATCCTAAACCTTGTACCCTCAACTCTATACCATAAATCATATACCCTATACCCTCAATCCTAAACCCTACACCCTCAATCCTACACCTTATACCCTCAACCTTGAAGTGATACTTTAAGAGGATAAGAAACTCCTACTCCACTCATAGATGTGGGTGAATGGGAAGGATCTACAATTTATTGTTAAAAGTGGAAGTAAAAAAAGTTTGATATCTACTACTTTTTTAAGAGATTGAACCTACAGACAACACTACACCCACAATGATAGTCCATGCGATGAGTGAGCTAAGGGTAAAATATTTAGGTAGGTAGATAAGTTGGGTGAATAGAAGTACCAAATAGTAGAGATAACTTGGATGAATAAAAGTATCCAACTCCTTGCATTGATGGCCTTTTTGATCAACTTTAGGGGCTAATTTTTCATAACATATTAGGTACCACCAAGATATTATTGGGAAATTAGATTTATGAAATAATACCTTCAAATCCAAATGGATTTTTCAAATGGGTACACTATTCCTTTGAAATTGAGGTTAATGTCTCCAAATATGCACTTGGAGTAGTTTTGGTCCTCAATGTGGTAATCTAATTTCCTAAAATGTAGTGATATTTTATCTAATGTTATGTATAGACATCCCATATATGACAATAAGTTATATATACATTGTTCCAGCCTATAAATAACATGGAATTACTATATCTTGGGGAAATACATTTATATTCATATAGATTGTAAGCCTCTTAAATTTATATAATTATAAGAAATTTTTTAGAATTGTCAACATCAAAGGTGATCTACTTACCTCAAATATTTTCATCTCAAAATTCATCATAAGAAGGAAGAACAAATAAAGTTACAAACTTATTGGGTTGGCTTTGAATGAATAACCTTGATAACTATGTTGATTCTTGTGAAACACAAAATATTAGCCTCAATTATATTCAACATTAATCCTATTTGTTGATATCTATCCACTAAAGATGATATATAGGCTCTTTATTATTACATGTAAGATAAAATCCTCTATCAAATAATGTACATATATGTACCTATATACACCCTCTACCTTATACTCTCCATTGTAAACCCTATAACCTTGACCTTATACCCAATAACCTCAACCGCAAACCCTAAAATCTATTCCATAAACAATCAACCCTATACCCTCAACCCTAAACACTATCCATCAACCCTAGGACCAAAATCCTATATGCTAGACCCTAAACCATAAACTCCATACCCTCAACCTTAAACCCTAAATCCTATACCCTTGATCCTATACCTTTTACCCTAACTTGTAAACCTTATACCCTTGACACTATAACCAATACCATTAACCCTCAACCCTATAATCTAAAACCCATACCTTATACCCTCAACCATAAACCCATACCCAGAAAACCCTGAAATCTCAACCCAATACCTTATACCTTCCATCAAAAACCCTATACCTAATACCCTAAATATTATAACCTATACACTCAACCGTATACCCTAAAGCCTAAACACTATCCCTCAACCCTAAGCCCTAAATCCTATATGCTAAACCCTCAACCCTAAACTATATACCCTCAAACCTACAGTCCCTCAACCCTAAACTATATACCCTCAACCCTAAATTATATACCCTCAACCTTAAACCTCATACCCTCAACCATAAACCTTATACTATCAATCCTAAAATCTATACCATCAACTCTAAACCTTATGAACAATGGGAAAATGGTGGAGTGCTTTATAGCCTAGGTCAGAGAACACCACTATTCTCCAATTGTCATTCGAGAATGTCCTAGGATCCCAAATTAGATTGAATATCAAAACAAAGGTGAGTCAATTATCAACAAGGAAGGCCTAGGGGGTGGTTCTTTAAGCTTTGAGGGGTTCACCACCAAGCAAAAGCTTGGAAAAGACAACTTAACATTCAGCTTACAAAACCTTGTAATGCAAGCCAAATGAAGAGTCAAATGATGAAAAAAAGTAACAAGTTAGGGTATGTGTACCTGGGAAGTTTGGAAATGTAATGAGGATTTTGCAAATGCAAAAAATGCTACCAAAATATGCTAGGGAGGACTAAGATGCCCTTATTGTTGTCTTAGTCCCACTATTTTTTTTTGGGGTAGATGAGAAATCTTTGAATGTCAGAGCAAAATCTGAAAGAATCTCTGCAAAATACCCTTGGGAGGACTAAGATGCCCTTGCTGCTGACTTAGTCTCGATCTTAATTTGTGAAATATTTGAATGTGATCCTGAGGCTCAATGTTTGCACTTCCTTCTTCTTTGATCTCAGGTTTTGAAACTTCCTGATTTGGCCTATAGGTGAGTTTATGTGAAGATGAAATCTTTACAATGCAACTTTGCAACTTTGCACTTCAAATGATCTTCAAGTCTTCAACCTAAATCTGCAAACACAAACATGCAAGAGAGGGAAAACTTGTTGATTGTTAGTAAATGGGGGTTTTCCTTGGTCAAACCCCTTGTTGGTAATTAAACCTTGGAATGAAATAGAATAATGAAGGGAAATGATGAATGGACAAAATGCTATGTTACAACTCACCAAACCCTTGTTATGAAATCTGCAAACTTGTGTGAAATGACTAGCTTGAATGTAGATCTTGAATCAAAGTAGTGCTTGATAGATCTTGACTTGAATCACTTGCTTGAATCAAAACCCTACATCACAAATTTTAGCTCAAAAACACACATGATGCAAGAATATCTTTGATATGATGCTTGAATCTTGATGATGGCTCCAAATGCTTGATGAATTTCTCTTGAATGCTCGAATACTTGAATGCTTAGATGCTTAGATTGCTTGTTATCTTACTAGGAGAAAATATGAGTGAAAGAACCTTGTATTTATACTTATCTATGCTTAATATCTTGAAGTTACACCACAACAAGTTGACATATGAATTCATTAATTAAAGGAGGCTAAATCCTACCAAGATTTGAAATTAAATCTCAAAAATACTTAAGGGGGACTAAGAAGCCACCCTAGGTGGCGTCTTAGTCCCAAGGCATAAAACTTGGGGCACATAATCCAAAAAGGGGCCCATTTAAGGCACATTTGAAAATAGGGTCACAACACCTATGGAGGAAAAATACGCACTAGGTGGCATCTTAGTCCCAGTCCAAAAATCAATTATCATTTCCCCTTTGATGTTTGTTAGGATTAGCCATAAAAAGATATAATTTATTAAGCTTGTGGATGCAAAATAGGACCAATTAAGACATAAATAGGGACAAATAAAGCAAGGCGGGACCAAACAAGTGTGAAAATGAAAGGGTATGCATTTTCCTACACTACACCTTATACCCTCAACCCTAAACCTTATACTCTCAATCCTAAAATCTTCATGTTAGGGACCACCAATCAGGTTTCACAATATTTGATAACATGAGGCTTAATCCCATCAATGAAAAATGATCCCGACAACAATATCAAAGTGTAGTCAAGCTCTATTATATGGAACTACAAACTGGAAATTAGAGTCATCGTGGTGATCAAGTATTCTATATGTATTGTTTCTAGTCAACTGACATCGAGTAGATTCTTGGATGCAAATATACCACATTGTTGTAGGTGATCTAATGGTGACGATTGCTCTGGTGGCTCTGGCCACATGCACACACATGTCCACATTGGTGTAGGTGTTGTCTTCATAGAAGAGAATGTTTCCCTTTGCATATTTGGGGTCTAAGGTGTTCTCTAGACATGTGTAGCCACTTATGAGTGTCAAGTTTGGAGTGGACAACTTGTTTGTGTATAGAGAGGTTCCCTTCATAACCAAATGTCCATTGCCAAAGTTGATCTAGAAGTTCACTGATGAATTTGATCTTGTTTTCGTTGCATCTTCAAATTTTGTGTGTAACTATCTTCAACTTTTCATCCAAAGTTATTCTTTTCTAATTTAAAAAAAAGTGGCCACTTAAGACCTCTTTTCAGTCCCCCATCTTTGTGCACCTACCCTCTATAGTTCTTAATCATAGTCAAAGCCTTGAAATGCAATAGGCACACTAGAATATCATGGTGATCTAATCTTATATTTTGCTAACCATAAGTTTATGATGAAGTCAACCGAAAGCTATATAATCATTGTCCTAAAATATATTCCAAAAAATATGATGGAAAAATCAAGTAGACAAAGTTATTGGCATATAGAATCAGTTTCAATTTACAACTACGTAACCCTAAGAAAAAATATATATTTATTATTACTATCTAAAACCAGCCATTTAAAAATGACCAATGAGATTCCAAATCACATCCTATTAAGAAATATCATTAATCATGATAAGATAAACAATATTAGATGCAAGCTCTAAGAATTCATCGATGTTTTCTTTGGTGGACTATGCAATACTTGTTATCAAAAAATTTAAACAATAAAGAGAAGTGCAACAAAATAACCAAATAATATAGTAGATTTTTTATATTTCTAAATTTTGAAAAAAGAATTGACAATGAAAACATGTCAAATATTGGTGAATTTAGTATAATTTTTTCCAATCTCTTAAAAGAATCATATTCCATTAAAAAAAGAATTATTCTTGAAAAGCCTAAAAAAGTTGTGAATCTAATTCCAAGTAGCCTCAACTCTAGGGAAAAAATAAAAAAGGTGTCCCAAAGTCTCATGTTCCCTTTATAATGGACAACAAGGAGTGACAACATTCAAATGAGTTAAGCTAGCATTAGTAGGAAAACCTTGGTAGATAATACACCAAGGAAAGGGAAAAAATTTAACTCAATGATAATTAATCAAATAATAGTAAATTTTTATTACTAAGTTTGTAAAGAACACTAAATAAGCCATTTGAGATATAGATTTGAAACCATGTGTAGATATGGAAAAGTTAAGCATATTCTTTGAACATTTTTTTAATTATGAAATGGAATATCGGTATGTGCACAAATATGGGGGGCCAAAAACTGAAATGGAACATGTGCTAGGAAGGAGCATCGAAAGGTTATGCATTATTAATTATTTATACATGAAAAAAGAATTCATATAATTCCAAGGAGATTTAAATGATGTATTAGTGATTCAAAATGGGAAAGAAGGATGCAACTAGAATTAATTGCAAGAATTTGGGAACTAAAAATAGTTTTGAGTGGGATTTTTTAGGTCGTTGGAGAAATATTTAGAATAATTTTCTTGGGGATATCATGACATGTGCTTGATTCTATCCAGTCCCATGGGATCATCATGACATGTGATTTATTCTATGATCTCAATAGCTAAAACATAATAGCAATTTCCAATGAAGTATTTCTAGATCTCAATCATGAGATTAATGGGGATACATTCTAGCTCTTAAACCACAAATAATTTATAATGCTAAGCATTGAAAATGGATTGGAATAATATATCTTGATCCAAATTTTTGTTTAAGAGCCCTAAATGAGAAATGGTTGATTAGACTAAGACTTGTTGCTTCCAAGGAGTGAATTACATATAAAAATAAATGATTTGATAACTCTTCTAAATATAGTAACGAGTCTTCTTAATGCATGTGAGTTTAAACCATGGATTTTAAGACTCATCAAAATTATTTTGGATGATAAAAACAGATTGAATAAACTATAATACTGAACAATAAACTTCACAAATAGATCATGGAAGTCTAAAACTCAAGACTCATTTAATGAATTCTTATATTGTATACCTAATGGCTAGAAGGGCATTTTTTACCAAATTGATTGTAGTTAGGAAATTTGATCATACAAAAATATATAATAAAATTCACGAGCTTTATCTTAACTTCAACGATGTTTCAAAATAGTTAATTATGTTCTTTTCCTCATTCAAAATATATAGAAGATTATCTCAACAAATGGATCTCCCTTTAAATTACTACAACAAGTATAGAGTAGGGTAATTAGTTCAACAATTTCTTCCTTTCAAGTATATTAGGCTTAGAGGATTCACTAGTTGACCATGTAGATTTCCAAAGTATGTGAGTGATAAATCTCCTTTTGGAGTTAACAAGACAATTGTGTGAGGTACATAAACATTTAGCTTAAAAACATAAAATTGACACAAAATTTATTGTCATCATTAATTCACACTTTTCTTTATTACATGTCAAAAGATAAAATGAATATTTTTTAAAATTAAACATATACATGCATGATAAAAGATCTTCTGTTGACCCAAAAGAATATTGAGAAATTTGTTAGTTAATATTATAAAGACAAATTCTTTAGAAGACTCATGTGAAAATTGTGAGAATGGACATGCAATTTGAATGAAGAATTATTATAGGTTAACAATGAAGAAAGTAGTAGTCACACTAATTACACAGCCTAGGAAGATGGCGAATGCTTCTGCAAAGATAGCAACTAGGTACTTATTCATTGCATAGAAACTCTGAAATACGAAATCAATTGTAATTTGTGTGAGTTACTTTTTTGGGTTAGAGTGCAGCAGGTACCTGTAGCGAGAGAAACATGGGCACAGCGAGATGAAAAGTACAAGGTGTGAAAGACATGACATGCCAGGCGTATGGGACATGATCACTGCATTTCTACCCAACTAACAGCGTCGTTCCCCTTGCTCTCTACTCAATGGCCTATAGACTTCCCTATATCGCTTCTTACCACTGATACCTGCTCACTAACTTTTACAATAACTACTTCAACTTTTGTTCAGAGTTGTTTGATCTCCCATGATTTGTTATGTAATAATTGACTCGGCCTCTGCCTAAGTAATGAAATGGTGCTGCCAACTCATGCGCCACGTTGTCTTTTATCTGCTTTGTTTCTTCTGAATGCATTTATAAGGTTCCCAAACAAGGTAGTCATAAGCGGAACAGAGACACCAGTGTCCATAGAAATAAACTAGCTATTGCACTTTAGTGTGCAATGTTGTACGCCGAATAAGCGTATGGATGTATTTGAATTTGTGTATATAACTTCTAAAAGTAAGACATGGAAAAACTAAAAATGCAATAGTATAAAAATGGAAGGGAACTTCAAATTATAAGAATGTATACAATTGGTAGAGTAGTTTGTAGCATATCTTTGGGACGTGAATTATAAAAGAGAAGCTTATATTTTGAATTTTCTGGACGTTAATGAATATTGGAAATAGTATGCAAATGAAAGGGAACTTGACTTGATTTGATAGATGATGATTCAACAACCTTTTTTTTCCCATTAAAATCTATTTTTTTAGCACATGAGATCAATTGTTAGGCTATTTGGCTAATAATGTTCATGCAAAAAATGTCTCAATGGAGAAGTGATCCACCTAAAAGGTGCAAACATGACTGAAACAAAACCTATGAATCAAGAAGATAATCAAGTTCCATTACCAACTGACTCATGTTATGCTTGCAATAGGGAAAGAGGGAGAGAGAGGGATATATAGAGGGGAGAAGAGTGAGTGAGAGAGGGGGTCTAAGGAGATAGAAATAGGGGATATAGATAGAAAGGAAGATAGAGATAGAGATGGTGATGGAGATAAGGTTGAAGGAGAGGGATATGGAGAGGAAAGGAAGATATAAAGAGAGATAGGAGAGAGGGGTAGATGGATATGGAAGAGATAAATATAGAGAGAGGGAGAGAATGAGAGAGAGAGAGAAATAAAGATAGAGATAAGAAGTAGTATATAGAGAAAGGTAGAGAGAGGGGGAGATATAAGATTAGATAGATGGATATATAATGAGATAGAGATAGAGGGAAAGATAGAGATAACTCAATATATAAAAAGGGAGAGGGAGGGGGAGAGAGGGGGAGGCATAAGGTTAGATAGATGGAGACATAATGAGATAGAGATAGAGGGAGAGATAGAGATAACTCATTCTATAGAAAGGTAGAGGGAGAGTGAGAGAGGGGGAGATATAGATAGAGGGTGATATTGAGAGATAGAGAGGGGTAGGGAAAGTGATAGAGAGATAGGGAGAGAGATAGAGAGATAGAGGTAGACAAAGATATGGATAGAAAAAGATAGAGAGGAGTGAGAGGGAGATAGAGAAATTGAGAGATATAGAGTAAGAGAGATGGAGGGAAACATGAAGTGAAGAAGAGAGAGGGGAGAGGGAGAGACAACTCATTGGATAGAGGAGAGATGAAGTAATATAGATAGAGGAAGATATAGAAAGATAGAAAGATAAATATATAGGAAATGATATAGAAAGAGAGGTAGAGAGAGGGATATAAAGAGAAGGAGAATTGGAGAAGATATAGGTAGAGAGGGAGATATGAGAAGATAGAGATAGATGAGGCAAGTGTGAGAGATAATGGACTTGTGATAGAGAGAAGTAATAGAGAGAGGGAGAGAGATAGAGGGCGAATAGATAGAGAGGGATGGGGAGGGAGAAGCAAGGAATGTGTATGTGAGTGAGAGACAGATATAGAGAGAGATAGGGAGAAATAGGGTGTGTGTGTAAGAGAGATATGGACATGAGATAAAGAGGAAGAGATATACATAAATAGATAAAGAGGGGGGGAGAGAGAAATAGAGAGATGATAGATGAGATATAGGGATAGAAAGAGGGAGAGATAGATGTAGTGGAAAAGATAGAAGGGGAAGAGAAAGATGCAAAGAGAGGTAATAAGATATAGAGAGATGAGAGAGAGGTTATATATATATATAGAGAGAGAGAGAGGAGGTAGAAATTTAGGGATATAAATATATATTATCTTATATATAATAATAAATATAACTATAATTTTGATTTTAAAAATGAGTTTTATAAAATATAATTTATAATATATAAAATTAAATGTAATTATATTATACATAAATTATATATTATATTATATTTATATCTAATAATTTCTATTATAAAATATACTATAATTATAAATATAACTATAACATTAATTTAAAAATAAATTTATATTATACAAAATACACATATGTTAATAATAATAATCATGTAATTTATATATAATAAGAAGTGTATTTTAAATTGTATTATATTAAATATATATTATATATTAACTATAATTTATTTTATATTTATGTTAATAATTTTCAATATTTAATAATGAATATAAACAATATTATTTTAAAAATAAATAAAATTTAATTTGTATTATATAATATATATTAATCGTATATTGTATTATATTTATATGCAATATTTTTTAATATAAAATATAATATAATAATCAATCTAATCATAGTATTATTTTAAAATAAATTTGCATTATATTTATCATTTTAAAAACTAATAATAAATAGTAAACTTATTAAATTAATAAATATACAATACAATTTCATAATTTAATTTATCTATTGTTACTAAGTATATTAATTGATTATCTATCGCGTGTGGGCTCGTGGCATGTGATGTGTTGGCAAATGATTTTTTCGACACATAAGGTAACAAGGTAAGAGGTGGCTACACAGAGCGAGGCATGAGAATATCTTGAGGCGTTCCCACTTTCTTTCCGTCTCAATGGTGATTCATCCCTGACTATTTCCCGTCTTAATCTATTCCACCTGAATTAGGGCATCAGAACATAGAGCACCTCAGCACGTCGGCAAGGCATCGCACACTGGTCCCGCATTTTATCAATTATCTGTGTTGCTTTTATTTCTCTCTGTGTATGGTGGATTTGGTTTTTATTAGTGAGCCCATTCTCATTCGCATTTTTGAGTTGTTCATTATACCAGGAGTCCGCCTAACTTTAGGGCACTTTTCCTAAATTGCAAGATGAAGGGGAGAGAGAGATGGATATTCAGCAATCTCATCTAGTGTCGATACTCTCACTGACTCAGATTCCTTGGATCATGGAGCTCTCACAGCCAGGATCGGGGTCTGTTCTAAGGCATATGCAATTTGTTGTTATCAGGGAGACGAAGACATACATCCAACACGCGATTCCAGTTCCTGGTCATATTCTCAAGGCTCAAATTTCATCGGTACCAGAGACATCACCATTCGAGGGTCGATCGTTGCTCAATTTGGAGAAGTTGTTTCTACAGGATCAACATGCCAGGAAGCAACGCCATATCATGACTTTTCATCATCGACCAATACATGTATCACGAGATCGCATAAGCATAGTTTGGTCATCTCTCTGGGTGCCGCTTCTACCTACGACGGGATTAACCAGGGCGCAACAACACTATTCTCTGGCCATCGAAGGTGTTGAGGGGACGAGTCCTACCGTGTGCAGACCGTGAGGATTGTCTTACTACTGGTTCCAAATGATTTGCTGTTGACCTCTCTATTTCATTCACAGTGATCATTCCAGGGGGTGCACACAGGTATATTGTGTTATTGTACTGAGATAGCATAATTCAACTCTAAAGATTGATTGTCTTATGGCAGTATGTGCTAGGAGCCTTAGTAGAACAATTATGATTCAAAACTGCTTTGTAGAAATATCCGTTCTGAGCTTTAAAAGTAAATCTAAGTCTACGGCAAGTGACAGATGAGTCACCAAAAAAATATTAATAAGCCATTTCAAGGATTTGACTGATCGCTCCCACTTGCAATAAAGGCAATGAAGAACGATGAACGATGAGGATGTTGAGAATCGTCTCCGGGATGGCTTCAGCCGTTGATGGAGTAAATTATTGCCTTCACTTCATAGGTAGGTAGGATAGTTTTCATGAATAATTACTAGCTTGGCTGTACCTCTTTTGTGCAATTAAGATAATTTTTGGTTGGAATAGTTATATTGTTTGAAATGGATCAATCTTAGTAAATTTGGAAAATATAATTTGATAATTAATTGCTATATGCGACAAGTGGTCATTGCAAACCTTGAGCTCTTGTTGCATTATTATTTTGAAATGCAACTTTTTTTAATTTGTATTTTTTAAATTTTGGATACAAAATTATGTATCAACAATCTATCCAATTCTTGCTTTGCCAATCTCCACTTGCTCCTACATCGAAGGTTATAAGCAAAAATCTCAAATGGTTTGGATATTTGTTTAACACTTTTCTTGCCTTTGACATGAACAATCAAGATGGATTCAAATTATTCAATGGTTTGGTTATGGTTGAGGAGGTATGGAGGAATATTTCATAAGGGTTTGTGCCATTACTATATTTTGTGTTCCTAACTCTGATGCGGCCATTGGAGATGACGTAAGTACTATTGGTCTCGATGACATTGTAGAACCACTCTAGAAGATATTAACGGGCAAGTTGGGATATATGATTTCAAACTCACAGAATTGTAATAGCATAACAGTTAATCGCAAGGATATGTGAAGTAAAAACAATATACCATAATAGCTATGGAAATATAAGTAGAAAAGTATGACAAAAAAAGTAACTGTGCTTGCTATCAAAATGTAGAAAAAGAACATGGTGACAAAGACATTACATTATTTATTGGAAATGGCAGGTGCATATTCCAATTTTGGAGTGAATTTAAACTATCAAAGGAAAAAGGTACATATGTCACATTTCTTGACATGGCCTAAGTTTGCATCTAATCTGGATTACTTAGTAACTCATAGATTTTGGACTAATCTTCCCTTAATATATTTATATTTTATCTAAATCTGATCTGATATTGGTTGTATAATTTCTAATCTGAAGTGTGGAAGGTCAATTAGGATAAATTTTGGTCTATTTTTTGACATAATTGTAATTATATATAATAATAATAATTTATTTATTTATATATATATTTAATAATTTTGTTAAAAATATAATATATATTTAGTAAATGAAATCAATTCTTAGGTCATTTAAAAATGATTTTAGTATCATTATCAATTTTTTTAATTTTTTTAATTATAGAATAATATTATTATATTTATTTTTTGAATTTTATGTATTAACTATTATATTATTATATAAATATGTATTATTTATGTCATTATTATATTAATCTATTATATTTTTTTATAATATAGCATTATGAACTATATTTATTATTATAGATTATGTTATATATAATAAATATTATTAGATCTAAATGTAATTTGAGATATACTAATTATTTATTATATTTTATAAGGGAAAGGATGTCGTAATGTTAAAATCTAAATTTGCTCGTTATTAGGGCATAATTTTCATTTTAATAAACATACTATATTAATTATACTAATTTATATCTAATCATGTAAGATAAAGGATGTCAAAATTTTAAAACCTAAAATATACATTATATATCTAGAATATTGAAAAATAAAGACTTAAATTAAAAAACTGCTATACATAGACTCTTACATATAAATATATAATTTAATAATAATACAACTAAATTTGAAAAAAATCATATTAAAACATACCCTATAAAGAAGATATCATAAACTATACATAAGTATAATTAATAATTTTAAACATTCGGCCAGAAATCTTCTCCTTTCATGTATTACCGTCTTCCTATATATTTAATTATATTTTACAGAAAAATGCATAAATACGGTCACGCAGCAAATTTAGGCTTTGTTCGCAGCCACTCATCATTATTAAATTTCATTTGATTAAGTGAAATGGAAGCTTGTGGCACAGAGAATTCCCATCCTCACAAATTATATCCATTGTCGGGAGAAGCAACAAATATAAATAAGTCATATAAAGTGTGACGTTCATGTTGAAGGAGTGAACTGTTAGCGGTGGGGAAAGCAGGAAGGCACGTTGACTGAAAAGCGCGGCGGGAAAAAAACACGGCGGCGAAAAATAGTCGGGAAACGGTGAAAAAC